>MDKF011023924.1:0-53769 GCA_026770625.1 Nicotiana glauca
AATTTAAAACTCAGGCTGCCCATACCAGTGTTGGTTTAATAAAAGGAAAAAGAGTTTAATAAGGAATGAGACATTCAGTAGTGGGCAAAATCAGGGAATAACATGGGCTCATTCATTTTTTTAATAGGTTTGTGCTCCGAAAAGCTGGAGAGGGTCTGGTTTTGGATATAAAAGAGAGGTCTGATAGAGCATTTAGGGGGTCTTCGAATCAGTTTTCAGGCAGTCTTAGAGAGTTTGTGAGGGCATTTGACAGAGTTTTGAGACTGAAAAAACAGACTAAGTTTTGGAGAGCTGGAAAATATTTTCTGAAAAATACTAAAACAGAGTTTGAGGGAGTTCTTCGGGTATTCAGTTGAGAGACATCTGTTTGAGAGTTTTAGAACTTAAGAACAGACTGATTTTTAGGAGCTCTTTGGAGAGCTGAAGTTCAGTTCTTAGACATCAGTTGGAGAGAGTTTGAAAAGTAAAGGATTTAGGAGTATACTGTTCCATTGGATTCTGGTTTAGTTGAAGTTTCAGAAGCTTATCGTGTTCATTTTCAAGCTTACTTGGGTAATTTATTGCTGTATTGGAGTTGATATATCAGTCTCGTTTGGTTTAAAAGTTTCTGGAATTACTGGGCTGTGCTTTTGCTTGTGCTAATTTCTGTTGCTTATTGCTGCTGCTCCTGTTCTGATCCAAGCTCAAATTTTCTCCTTTTGTTTTGCTGTTATTACCAGGTACATACTCTTGACCTTAAACATGTAAAGACCTGCTCATGTGGTATTTTGAAGAAAGATGAAGATCTCTGTTTTCCTTTTGTCAGATGCTTCTTGTTTATTTTCTTTCTCACTCAATCTGTTAGTTCGATTTCCTTGTCTTGGCATGTTTAAAGTAAGGTTGTGTTGTGAGCATTGAGACTTAAGCTGAAACTGTAACTGGACTGTTATTCAGTATTGGTTGATTTCCATTTGTTTTAACTCCCTAGGCTTTACTATTGTTTTAAGAGTTAATTGGTTTTAAGTTCTAGTATGTATTTGTAAGTTCAAATTAGTTTCAACTTAGGCAAACATTTCGTTATTTACGAATCAGTATAGTTAGAGTTAAGCATGTGGTTTGAAGCTTCTGCATGTTCCAATTAATGGGGATTGGGGTAATTTGTCATGTAAAAATACGATTGGCATTTTGCTGCTGGTAGGGACTCGAACTCGAGTCTGATTCCCTGATTTAGAGCCTGGTGAGATTTGGGCTCTTGGGCCTGGCCTCTGAGGTCTTTGGTAAAGAAAGTAGTATATCATGGCTGCTTGGGCTTGTCCTTTAAGCCTGGAAGCTCGTTGGTTTCTGCTGGATTTCCTCGTTGTGGGTTTAGTTAAAAATGCATGTCATATAAAAATGGGAAGCCAAGTTAGTAATCAAAATTCAGAATTAAGTGCTAGTTTAATTTCATGCTTTCACATCATTTTCGGTCGATTGATACTTAATTGATCTTATACAAACATTGATTCCGAAAATTGGGCTATAAGCTGGCCCAATTATGGTGTTCAAAGCAGCAAAGACGGTTTGCATATTACATGCTCTTGGGCGTCTATTCTTTGTTGAAATCGGAACTCGTCCAAATAGGTTCGGATAGTGGCTGTTTGTTGAAACAATTCATCTTGGAATTAATTGGTCTTTAATACAACTCGGATTCGTAATAAGTAGGATCAAACCTTAGTCTTGAAATAATTAGAACTCGAGTGCAATCCTCCTTATGGTTGGTATTAATCCAATGATCATTTAACTAGGATTATTTATTTTATTATTAGAGACAAATAAAATAGAGAATTATAGTTGCTTTAGGTTTGGCCTTTTAAATAATAAAAATGAGACGAGCTTCGCCAAATAAAATGCATAAATTGTGGGGCCCTCATTAAATGTATATGTTAAATACTTAGATTTCGGGACGGGCCGTTTAGCGAATTTCGAGGCCTCCCCCAAAATAATAACGCGTTAGTCTCTTTACGCGCGTATTTTAATAACATTACCTCCCTAAACTCGGGTGCGCATTTATGTGACCCAAATCCAAATCTCAACGATGTTAAAATATGTCAAAAACCACGGGCACATTTATGTGACGTGGTTCAAGACTTGTTTTAATTATGTTGCAATTTTCCTTAAAAACGAATAAAAAGTGGTAAAAGTTAAAATTTGCATATATGTTCGTAATTGTTAAAATGAGATAATTTAAGCCAAATATAACAGTTGAGCGACCGTGCTAGAACCACGGAACTCGGGAATGCCTAACACCTTCTCTCGGGTTAACAAAATTCCTTACTCAGATTTTTGGTTCGCAGACTGTTAAACAGAGTCATTCTTTTCCTCGATTCGGGATTCTAAATTGGTGACTTGGGACACCAAAATCTCCCAAGTGGAAACTCTGAATCTTTTAAATAAATCCTGTCTCGATTGTCTTTTAATTGGAAAAACTCCCTTATGCCTTTGCGGGTGTAGTGAAAAAGGAGGTGTGACAGCTCTGGCGACTCTGCTGGGGAATAGAACCGAGAACTTTTGTTTAGGGTTCAAGAATTCGAACATAGAATAATTGTTGTATTTGACTTTATTTATTATCTGATTTTTATTATATGATTGAGCTTAATGTGCTAAATGCTTACCGCTTTGATATTATTTGAAATTGTATATAAACTGTGCCGAAACCTTTCTTTTCTTACCTCCGGGGATGTGCTTACTGGTTGAGACTCCCTATTCTGTTAGTGTCATACCTTGAAATAAGAAAGAGGATCGAGGTTACTAAGCCGTATGGCCTTTTGGTTCCCGAAAAGTAGCCCCTTCCTCGACTCGAGTTGTCCACTCGGGTACATGGTTTAGAACATATACCCAGGTTTTGAACCTAGAATAACTTGACTTCATGCCGGATCCCTAGTAGGAACGCTTATTTGCATCATGTGCATTTGACTTAGGGGATTCAACACAGGGGTTGGGTCCGTCTAGGACAAGCAACCTGAAATGAAAAGACCATCCTGCTGCATCCTATTTGTTTTACGCATTTATTTGCTTCAAATTTGCATGCTGACCGGCTTTCGAAAATCAGAAATATCGAAAAATTGGGAAAAAGAGAAAAAGAGAAAAAGAGAAAAAATAGCAGTGTAGAAAGATAATTACCTATTTTCTAGAAAAACCCAGTGCCCAAATAGCGTCGAAACTCTGCCGAAATTTTGGAAAAAAAGGGAAGAAATGTTTTTTTTTCTTAATTTGATTTATTTGGAAAAACAAAAGAAAAGAGTCTTGTTTTCACAGTTAGTTTATTTTCTTTGCCCGAACTACACATGTTTGATTCTCACCGGATGTGAGATACGTAGGCAATCCTCATCGGGTCCAACCCCCCTTCTGCAAAAAATAGCCAAAAAATATCAAAATTTTAATTTTTGTCATAAATGAGTCGGGTGATGCCATTATTGTCCAAAAATTGCCGAATGTCCCTAAAGGAGCGCCGCGAGCGCCGGAAGGCTGCTTCTGCGAGAACAACCACTTTTGGTCATTCTTCAAGGTTTTGGCCGGTTAGCAAACACAACTTTTAAATCTTCTTCGAAGTGCTGAAAGGCTGTATCCGCAAAACCGGTTTGTTTTAAAATGAAAGTTTTGAAAATAGTGTTATTTTTGTTTAGGTCAAAATAAGTGATTAAGTCCCTTAATAAATGTGCAGGATGAGCACGATTCAAAATGAACCATTCTCAATCATGACTAAAATCCCTTTGGAGTTGCGTTAATGGTGGAACGATCTAGGCAGAGAAGGGCAAGACGAAGTCAAGAAATATCTAAAAGCTCTTACTGGGTTGTTGGAAATTAAGCCTCGGGGAGACATTATAAGGGCATTGGTCACATGTTGGGACCCGGCGCACAATGTCTTCCATTTCTCAGATTTTGAACTCACCCCGACTTTGGAGGAAATAGCCGGGTACATCGGAAATGCTGAGGTTCCGTTAAGAGACAAATACCTGGTTGCTCCAAGAACCGTCGCTGTGCACCGATTTTTAGACTCATTGAAGATAGTCAGTCCATAACCCGGATTTAGCAAAAGGATTTTGTACTCCGTGCTTCATATATCACAAATATGGCCACATGAGAGGGTTCAACAATCCAGACAACAATCTATGCAGCAAAAGTAACCGCCAGAAATGGGATGAGCATAGACGGGTTACTTTTATGTTAACCTTTTTAGGGCTTTTGGTGTTCCCGAGGAAAGACGAAAACATTGATATAAAGATAGCGGGGGTCGTCAGTACTTTGCTCACTCAAGATAAAAGCACCCTTGCGCCCATGATAGTATCTGATATCTTCCGAGCTCTCATAGCCTGCAAAGCCGGAGGAGACTTTTTCGAGGGGTGTAACTTGTTGTTACAGATGTGGATGATCGAACACCTGTGTCACCGCACCCAGTTCCTGAGCTATGGTTCATCTGAGAAAACCTGCGTAGAGGAGTTCTACAAAAGAATTAATGAGGTTAGTTTACCCGAAGGAGTCTCGGTATGGACCTCATACTTTTGGACCCTCAATGCCAGTCAAATACAGTGGACGCTTGGATGGTTACCGGTCGACGAAGTCATATATATGCCAGCAGCTAGGCCCCATTTTCTCTTGATGAGACTTAAGAACATTCAGCCTTATGTGCCATATCGGGTTTTGATACAACTTGGAAGGTGCCAGATAGTGCCGAAAGATGAGGATCTAAGTACCTAAGTAATTGAAATCAGTCCTGACGGCCAGTTTCCTGAAGCAAGAGTCCACCAGATCTGGAGTAAATGTCAATACTTGGCGGCGAATACTTGTGTACTGGATCGGGCTAAAGGGGAAGTTTCACCCCGATATCACGCTTGGTATAGAGGGGAAGTGTCATTTGCGAGGCCGACTAAAAGACCCCACCTCCAGGATTTTGCTGAGTCATCACAAGAATAGTAGGACTGGTTGGCCAAAGAGCACGAATACAGGGCCACAATAGGCGAGCTGAAGAAGCAAGTCATGGATCTTCAATTTGAAAAAGAGGTTCAGACCGCAGCCAATGAAGGGGACAAGAAGAAATCAACCCACGAAAATGACGCTCTTAAAGCTCAAATCCGACAAATGAGAATGGATGCCGACAACCAACAGAGAAGTTGGTCTGACGAAAGGTTGATAAATGGGTTGAAAAATCAAATCATTGAATGCCTAGAGGGTTTGGAAAGATCTGAAGCTAGCTTGGCAAGGATCTGAGCCAGATGGGCAAGAGGTACAGAAGAGCGGACATTGCATCTACGGCAGATGAGGAGGGACTACGAGGGGAACATCTCTATATTGAGAGAAACAATATCCACCCTCAAAGAACGGGTCTTCAGGCAAGCCAGAGACTTCAGAGCTGATAGGAAACGCTGTTATGACTTGATTGTGCAGATGGAGGACCAAATGCGTGAATTTCAAGATTAACTCTTTCACAACGCTCAAGTGCTGGGAACGCGGAATCGACAGATAGAGCGGTTGCTTCTGGAAAAGGACAGAATCAGGGAAATAATCGAAGATATCGGGCACTACATCACCAGGAAGTGCCTAGCATGTAAGGATATGACCCGTACCACCTTCTTTGTTGCGATAATGATTTATGCCCACCAGATCATGGAAGACTTGAAAGGGTTGCAAAGAGATCTCACACAAAGGTCCGCGGCAAGGCCGAACGATGCCTCGCGGACCCCAGGAAAATTTAGAGCATTAGAATGATGTTTTGAGTCTGTATTTTTGGATTTTGAAAGTCTGATTTTAAGTCAAGCATTTTCAGTGTGTTCAAGTTTTGAGTGTGTTTTTTTAGTCAAGTATTTCTATTTATTTAGAGTCTATTATTTTGAGTGTTTTGACATGATTGTAATCAAAAAATTGTTAGTGAAAATTCCGAAAAATTTTGTTACATCTTTATCATGTCAGAACTACACATGGTCTGATTCATGCGGGGATATGATACGTAGGCAATCCACATAAGATTCGACCACCATTAAAAAGAAAAGAAAAAGAAAAAGAGCAAATGAGAAACAAAGAAAATAAATGAAAATTCGGGAAGCACTTAAAAAGGGCAGGGATATAAGAAGCCGGAATGACGCATGCAATAAGCAAAGACATGATAGAAATGGTTAAACTGCCTAGGTACATTGCATCCCAACGTGCGATTGCAATATTTGTTAAACTCTAAAACTAACAAGTTTGTTGTTTTCCAGAGATTTCAAACAGTTAGCTTGTTAGAACGTACTAGCAAATTACCATTACCAAACAAGATCAAAAGGACCTGTACCAAGGATCATGTCTAACTCGGAAAAGAGTGTCGAAGAGGAAAAAATAGAAATGCAAACAATGAAGGAGGAAGTAGATAGGTTGAGGCAAGAGACAACAGAGATGCACCTAGCCTGGGCTAGGGGGCAACCATCTCCAATCCCTCCCATTACTCCTACTCTCCCACCGGCTCAGACTCCGGAATACCCTCCCACTGGTCCATCAGCGAGCTTCCCGATTCACCAATACTATCAGGGGAAAACTTCCTACAATCCCCAAGCTTCACCACCCAAACAGAACCTTCCTCCACCAATTGTTCCTATTTTCGTGGCACCTCAGCCCGCCACACTGCAAAGATCATCCAGTGAGCCGTTGTTTCAGGCTCCCGATAACCAATACTATCCCCCTGAACCTACCTTCAAATCTCCTGAGCCACATACTTATACCCTTCACTTTGAGCTCCCTGCAGAAATTGAGAGGCCGTCTAAGAGTTCGGAGCAGGAAGAAGTGCTTTGCAAAGTGAAAAGCCTGGAGCAGTCCTTCAGGAATATGCACGGGTCAGTGTGGCCTATAAAGATCTGTGTCCTTTCCCCGATGTTCAACTACCAGCGGGGTTCAAAATGCCAAAATTTGATCTATATGAGGGACATGGCGACCCAGTGGCGCACCTGCGAGGTTTCTGTAGTAAGATGAGAGGGGCGGGGGGAAGATGAGCTGTTGATAGCGTACTTCGGCCAAAGCTTGAGAGGATCTACACTAGAGTGGTATACGAGGCAGGATCCTAGCAGGTGGTACACCTGGGACGACCTGGCGCAAGCATTTGCTGGTCACTTCCAATATAATCTCGAGATCGTCCCTGACTGTCTCACATTATTAAAACTCGAGAAAAAGCCTGGAGAGAGATTCAGGGAGTTTGGGTTCCGTTGGAGGGAGCAGGCAACGAGAGTCGACCCTCCAATGAGGGAAGGTGAAATGGTGGATTACTTTTTACATACTTTGGAGCCAACTTACTTTGGTCACCTGGTAACATCAGTTGGTAAATCATTCAATGAAGTCGTGAAAATGGGTGGCATGATTGAAGAAGGACTCAAGTCCAATAAGATAATGAGTTATTCGGCGAATGAAGGCCACCACTCAGGCTATCCAGAGTGGCACGGGAGGTGTGCTCGGGAAAAAGAAGAGGGAAGAAGTCGCAACGGTTGAGTCCAGGGCTTGGTACGGAACTAGAGGCCCTTCACCCTACTACAACCAACCCCAACCCCACCAACAAAGTTACTCCCATACACCATATAGCCACCCACAACATTATTACCCGACACCCGATCCTCACTTTTCTGTCCACCATGCTCAGACATTCGTTCAACCTCCCGTCCAGGCACCATGGCATGCACCGGCTCCACAAAATAACTACCCACCCCTAAGAGCATACAAAAACCCCACTGGTACAGGTTTCCGTTCAAACCAAAACTTCAGGAATGAGAGGGCGCAGAAGCCAAAGACTTTCACTCAATTGGGAGAGTCTTACACTAGTCTGTTCCACCGATTGAGGCAGCTGCGGTTACTGAATCCGGTCGAGGCTAAATTACCAAACCCCCCACCGAGAAATCTTGATCACTCGGTGAGTTATGAATATTGTTCAGGAGCACCCGGACACGACACAGAAAAGTGCTGGAAGTTGAAAACGACCATTCAGGAACTTATCGACAATCGTCGAATTGAGGTTCAGGCTCCAGAGGCGCCAAACATTAACCAGAATCCGTTGCCAGCTTGATCGCATTTTACTCTACCTTCGGAAGAGCAGACGCTAAGACTTTTACTCAATAGTGGTATCGGGGTCAATTTCCATAGGGTGCTTGTGATTGGAGCCGAGTATTTGTTTGGTCTAGGAGTGCGTTTTAACTCCTAATTGATCTTCTAACATTTTTGGTTTCCTTTTGATTAACAACTACAATTTATCAACTAAATTATGCTAAGTTAATAAGTCTAGTTGTATGCAATATAGAGAAAAACACTAAGGTCGTGGCATTCGCCTAGGTGGTCAAATAATAGGTAACGATTTGTAATACAAGAATGATCATTATGGGGACTTATGTATAACCATTGCGCTATTGCATTCACTCTCACACCTCTCGGTAGAGAGAGTGATTTTACCCAATTGACTCTCTCGAGTCCAATTGGGTAGGCGAATTTGCCCAAGCAATTTTTGGTTCAAGTTGGGTAATTACTCTTTCAAGGTTTAACCCGTTAATTGGGACTACCATTCTCATGGGTCCATCCCAATTCCTTGTTGGATAAATTTTGGGGTCATAGACTCTCTTTCTTAAGAAGAGTCAAGACCCATTAAACTAAACTTGGTGTTTGCAACCACCAAATCTTAATGAAAACATAAGATTAACCCAAATAACAAACACCCAACATCATTCAAGTATTAAACAATTACACCCATTAATTACCCACACTAGGGTTGAGCCACAACCCTAGCTAATGGGTTTAGCTATACATGATAAAAACAGAAATTGAAGAAATAGTAGAAGAAATTGACATATTAATTAACTACAATGTTAATCTACAATAATCCACGATAATACAAGATGAAATTGCTCAAAATAAACTAAAACTTCAAAGTCAAACGTGCAGCTGCTATCTGATATCTAACTTACTGACCTAAAAAAGTGAAAGGTTCTATTTATAGTACAGGGGAAAAACTGGACAAAAATACCCCTGCAGGTCAGGTGCGGACCGCGCACAAATGACGCGTGGCCGCGTAGGGAAGCTGGTCTTCACTGTTCTATTTTTGGGAGAGGGACGCGGACCACATAGAAATGTCATGCGGTCTCACAGGCTGACGAACGCGGACCGCACAAAAAGGACTGCGGCCGCGTTGTCTACCAGATGCGGACCGCGTACGAATTTGGGCAGCCGCTTAAACTTTAAGAACGGACCGCGTGGAAATGACACGCGGCTGCGTGTGGACTTTGGAAGAATCACTGGCACACTGCCTCTTACCCACGCGGCCGCGCACCATTTCTGTGCGGTCCGCGTAGGGCCTGACTGGGACTTGGAAGAATCACTGGTATTCTGTCTCTTACCCACGCGGCCGCGCACCACTTCCGTGCGGTCCGCGTGGGACCTGATTGCAAAGTCCTCCTTCTCTGAACTCCCATTTCACTGGTTTTTTAACACTTGGCAAATTTCACTCCTTTTTGAGCCGATCTTTGACATTTGTCACTTTGTCGTTCAAACCTGCAATCACGCGCACTTTGTAAGCATTTTGGGACTAATATATGGCAATTCATACACAAAGCTTAGGCAAGAATGGGTATAAAACATGTACAAATCGTAGTTATCAACTCCACCAAACTTAAACCTTTGCTTGTCCTCAAGCAAAATAAAATAAAACCTACTCCCATAGGAGAACATCCAATTAATTCCTTCCTATCCTAAAGTTACCTCAACAAACATCAATTGGGACTAACAATTCCCTTCAATGCGAATGCATCATTAACACATTTAAGCTTTGAAAACTTGTGGATCAAGTGTGACAGAAGAGCATCAAGAGTTGACACATATTCATCAAAGAACTTTTCTCCATTACTTTGGTTATTGTGGAATCCAAACTCACGCATCCTCAACTCTCCTTAAGCGAACCTCACCTTTTAGAGTTATTGACACTCAAACTGAGGTGGATGGATTTTTCACTCCTCTCTCAAAGAAAAGGCCATAAGTTCGGTTCTAAGTATCATATGCTTGCCCTTTATATAAGTATCCACTAATGTAGGCTTCCCTCAACTCAAGATCATATAGGACTTTTGAGGAGTCATTATGAAGGCTTTTGGGTAAAGGTAGGACATTTAGGTTCAATATTCCCTTAAGCACTTCTTTTGATTCATTTTGGCACACATTCTTGACTCAATTGAATGATTCACTTTTTTTTTTCAAGATATTAGAGAGAAAGATTGTCACTCTTTCTTTTTCAATTCAAAACATTTTTCTTTTCTGTCTACCTCTTTCACAACTTTTTCACTTTTATCCTTCTTTTTCATTGCCTTTTTCCACATTGTGCCCTTTTTCGTCTCTCCCCCCAAACTTAGACATTTGCCATTACTCAAGGGAGGATTTGGGTGCCAAGATAGGGTCTTGTTTAGAACGGGTATAGTCTTTTAACTTTGGTTTATGAAAAAAAAGGTTTAAGGCTCAAAAGGGGTGAACTAGTGATCATTTCATTGGTAGGTCATGGAAATTGTTCAAATTAGGCATTTTGGACCAATGAGAGCCTATAATCACTTCTCAAGTCAAGTTTCACCTATAATTTTGCCTCAACAAACATTCAGGGCAAGTTCTAGACCATCGACTAGGTACTTAGGCTCACAATTCAAATTCTCACCATACACATTCAAGGATTGCTAAAGACAGAGTCGAGAGCCCACAACGACCTTAGTTACTATCCAAGTGCATAATGGCCCAGAATGACCATATGATGATTGTTTGGTCAACACAAGAGTCTCAAGGCCACAGATTTCACCATCCTAAACATAACATCATGTCTTTGACCATGGGATCAAAGGCAAATGTGCTAGGACCAAGTGAAACTTTGCCTGAGGTCCCTTTAACTACAAATCTTAAAGAAAAACAAAAAGGGAAATCAAAAAACGGACTCAACTCTTAAGAAGGTTGTCATGCCATCTATCATTAGGAAAATCCACCCGGTTCACACAACATTCTACCCTTGGAAAGAACGGTGGCATTAAGAAAACCAAGGGTTTATTGCAAGCTTAAAAACATACAAAAGGCTACTAGCTAAAGCATTACTCATTAAAACAAAAAATTTTAACGTAAAATAGAAAATCACAATAACTATGAACAAACATCATAGCATAATATAACTGGAGGTACTGAATACATAAGCACCTAAACTGAATAATTTTATACAAACTATCTAACATTACAACTATAAAATACTAACAGTTTTATACAATCCAAATAATAGGTACTAACAGTTTTATACAATTCAAATAGTAGGGCACACCCCCTATAATAAAAGCTGGCATTGTCCCCAATGCCAACTATCAAAAAAATGTACAAGAACTGGAAAAATAAATAGAATGGCCCCTCAAGCCTCATCAATCACCCTCTGCTGGTCCGTAGCTCCCATGTCCTCTGTACTGGCGAGGACCTCAGATTGGTCCCCAGCCTGCTGCTACTGTGCTGCTGGGACAGGTGCCTGCTCCTGAGCTGGCTCATCACCTGATGGAACTGGAGAGGGCTCAACATATGCTGTACTGGAAGGGCCCTCCTGAACAGGAGCTACCTCAATCACCACTCCCTCTGTGCTAGGGAACTTTTTCTTCTTCCTTGGTATCTCCTCATCTGCTTGTGGCTGTGCAACTGCTGGCTCTACGTCCGGCTCCCCAAACAGCAAATCAAGTGGCAACTGATCTGCCAACAACTTGTCCACATTCTCCTTCAGCTTCGCCACCGACTCCTTCGAGGCCTTTGTTTTTCTCAACTTCCTGTTCTCCTTGGCCAAGTCCTTTAGGGCTTTGCCATGCTCCCCGACTGCCTTGGCCAATTTACCCTGCTCCTCCATCATCTTTTCCTGGTTGGCTAGGATCTTCTTCAATGTATCATCAATAGAAGCAGGAATCTCAATAGTAACCGGAGCTCCCTGTGCCTGAACGGCTGTGGTCAATGTGGACAACTTGGATGTCGCAGCCGACATCCAGTTGTTCAAACTGGCAAGTGAGTGTGTGAGCTAGTTGGCGATGAATCTGTGAGTCTTTGATACCGGGATCACCGGCTCAGCTGTGGTAGAAAGGGGTGCTGTGGAAGGACCTGGGGGCAATGTAGTGGGCTCAGTGAGCTGCTCAGTGGCAGCTGGCTCTTCAGACTGGCCAGCTGCGGAAGAAGTGGAAGCCTGACTCTTCTTGGCATTCTTTGGGTTGTCAAGACCCTTCTGATCATACCATGAATAAGGGCTCACCGGAGGTACCATAACATCATATTTCTTCTTTTTCACCTCTAGTTCCTTGAAGTACATGGAGAGTGTGTTGGATAAAGGGTAGTTTGTCTTTGTCTCATTACCCACTGTAGAAATCACTCACGACATGATGTTGCCTACATTCAAAGGAAATCACGCCATGATGGAAGCAACCAAGACAGCTCGGGGGAGGGGAACTGAGTTGTCATGAGTGGAAGGGTCGAGTCGACTGCATACCAATGTCAACCAACCTTTTGCTTCAAAATTGAGGGTGTTCCTGAATATCTTTTCCTGTGTTGTCAGCCACACAGGGACTGTACCTGGAACTGCTAAAATCCTGGCCAACCACGGGCGAACTTCTTCTTTCATATCCAGCTTCTCCAAGTACTGAGACTCATCCTCTTCTGCAAATCCCAAGAAGTCATTCAGTGACTTCCCATCGAATAGCACTATTTTGTCCCTCACTTTTGTTGCTGTGGAGCCCCGAACTACGTGGTGGACATTACTGTAAAATTCCTTCACCATGTGCTCATTTGCCAACCCAACACGCTCTTTGAAGAAGCTCTAACCCTCTCTCGTACGGAATTGTGCTTGTACGTGAGGGTTGTGAGGAACTAAATCAGCATCAATAAACGGCCTCTCCAGAATCAGCTTCCTCTTGGGCCACCAATCCCTGAATCGGTGGAAGGCGACCTCACTTACAAATCTATCTTCCCATGCCTTTGGCTTCCTGGTTCTTTCTAAGCCCCCAAACTTTGGTTCACCACCCTCACTCTCCCCTGATAGTGAAGCTGTGGGAGAGGTGCTGTATTCATTTTCGCTTTCTCTTTCTGATCCAGGCTCATCAGCCGAGTCTGAGGCTTCATTCATTGGCCTTTTGGATGTGGCCACATTCTCATGCTCAGGAGAAGAAGACTGAGGTATTGGAATCTGCACGGACATGTGTGTGGGGGAAGACTCTGAAGTCACACTCCGGGAGGGAGCGTATTCACTCCCTGATGAATGAGAAGCTGCCCTGTCGGCCTCCCGAATTATCTTTCTATTTCTCTTCATGGTCTCCCTGTCCTGGGGAGTGAGTTTTACAACTCTCCTCACTGAAGAACCCCCTCTCTCGCTTTGTTTCTCTTTGCCCCCACGTTGCTGTTGTTTGCCCCCTCTTTGTTTAACCATTTTCTGCAAAAATACATGTTTGACATTGTTAGTAGAGGCAGATGAGATGAAACAGACAGTTGAATTGAAACAAAAAATTGTAGACAGTGACACACACAGTGCAACGCGGACCATGTAGAAAAGTCACGCGGCTGCGCTGAGGCAGTGCAGATCGCATGAAAATGGACCGCGGACCGTGCGAGTCATTTGTTCTCAAATACCAACTCTCTGTCAAACCGACGCGGACCGCACTGATTTGACATGCAGCCACGTCGGTTCAATGTGGACCGCACAAAAAGGGAATGCGACCGCGTTGATTGTTTCCAGAATGATACCTTCTTTGAACCTCTTCCACGCAGACTGCACTGATTTGATCCGCGGCCGCGTGGAAGAGTTCAGAGACTTTGTATTTTTTTAGCACCTACCAGCGCGGTCCGCACTTATTTGTCATGCGGCCACGCTGGCCTCAAGCGGACCATGCAAAAATGCCTATGTGGACCGCATTGAGACAGTTCAATGTTGTCTCAACAAGATCAACGCGGACCGTGCACAAATACTGCACGGTCGCGTAGGGCTTAACAGTTAACTGAGCCGGATTTTTTTTTCAAATTAGTCCAAATTTGTTCACCATTTTAGGTCCTAAGTGTCCCTACTCAATTATTTAATCATGAATTTATGCCCATAGTTCAACAAAAGTTCACAAAAATCTACTCTAACAGTGAAATTAAGAGGAATAAGACGAAAATAAGAAGTTATACTAGTAGAAAGTAATTAAGGGAAGCAAAAATTAGACTAAAAATTGAAATGAATAAGAGTTGTTACCAGGAATTAATTAGAATTCAACTAATTTGAGCAAAGGATGCAGGTGTATAGAAAAAATTAGTCTCAGATGAAAATTTTGCGAAAAGGTTTCAAAGAGGCCCAAGGCCTCTATTTATAGAAAACCGTGGGGCCCAGCACTTACCTACCAGCGCGGCCGCACAATTATGTCACGCGGACCGCACTGGGTTCTACCTGCGCGACCGTGCAAAAATGTCATGCGGACCGCGCTGGGTTTCACTTGCGCGGCCGCACAAAAATATCATGTGGACCGCGCTGGGTTTCCATCCTTCAGGTCATTTGCACAACCCACGCGGACAGTACTGTTTTGGTGTGCGGCCGCGTGGGATTTTATCAGAGGTCTGTCAGAGGCCCTGCAATTTGTGTCAGCTCAGTGCGGACCGCACAAAAATGTCATGCGGCCGCGCTGGGTCTTTTGAGACTTGGCCTTCAGTTGTTTTAGGCCCACGCGGACCGCACAGTTTTGGTGCGCGGCCACGTGGGTCACCTGCAGAAACCCAGAAAACTTTTCTGATTCTGTCCTGCACTGACTCCATTCTGCACTGGTTCAACATTATCCCTGCAACACTTTACAGATTATCAGCTCAAAAATCCTAATATACACAGAAAAACAAACAGAAAGAAAAATACATGGGTTGCCTCCCAAGAAGCGCCTGATTTAATGTCGCGGTACGACGCATGTTACCATCAAAATTACTTCAAATGAGTGAGTGCCACTACGTGGCTGTCATTAAACTTTCCCAAGTAATGTTTGACACGATGCCCATTGACCCGGAAAACTTCACCATTTTTATCTTTTAGATCAAGGGCACCAAAGGGAGTTACACCAACTACTTCGAATGGTCTGCTCCACTTAGATTTTAGCTTACCCGGAAATAACCTTAACCGGGAGTTGAAAAGGAGAACCATATCACCAACCTTGAATTCTTTCCCCCGAGCATATTTTTCGTGAAGGTACTTTATTTTGTCCTTATACAAGGACGAACTGGAGTAAGCATGAAACCTAAATTCATCAAGTTCATTCAATTGTTCAACCCGGAGATTTGCTGCAATGTCCCATTCTAAGTTCAACTTTTTCAAGGCCCACATAGCCTTATTCTCTAATTCCACCGGAAGATGGCAAGCCTTCCCAAACACAACCGGTACGGTGACATACCAATCGGGGTCTTGAAAGCTGTACGATAGGCCAAAGAGCATCACCCAATTTTTTTGACCAGTCGGTCCTATTTGTATTGACAGTTTTGGACAAAATACTCTTAATTTCACGGTTAGAAACCTCAACTTGGCCACTCGCTTGAGGATGATAAGGAGTGGTCACCTTGTGATTTACCCCATACTTGGCAAGCAAAGAATCAAAAGCCCGGTTGCAAAAATGAGACCCACCATCACTAATAATAGCACGTGGAGTGCCAAGTCTAGTGAAGATATTCTTTTTCAAGAATGCTACCACACTTCGAGCTTCGTTGTTGGGAAAAGCGACGGCCTCAACCCATTTCGACACATAATTAACCGCTACCAAGGTATAGGTGTTCCCATAAGAACTCACGAACGGGCCCATAAAGTCGACCCCCCAAACATCGAAAATGTCAACCTCAAGAATCGTGTTAAGGGGCATCTCATCTTTCTTAGAAATCCCTCCAACACGTTGGCATTCATCATATCTTTTACCAAAGTCACCAGAATCTTTGAACAAAGAAGGCCAAAAGAAACCACAACTAAGCACTTTAGACGCTGTCCTTGCCCCGCCATGATGACCACCATAAGGCGAAGAGTGAAAAGCTTCCACAATACTTAACTGCTCTTCTTCGGGAACACACCGGCGAATTACACCATCGGTGCAAATTTTGAAAAGATACGGCTCATCCCAATAATAATCTAAACAATCCCACCTGAGCTTCTTCCTTTGGTTAGAAGAAAGTTCATTTGGGACCACACCAGTAACAATGTAGTTGGCAATGTCGGCAAACCATGGCATGTCTAGTATTGAAACCGCGAGGAGTTGTTCATCCGGAAAAGTATCATTTATTTCAAGGCCATCAGAAGGCCTCCCTTCTTCCTCTAATCGAGATAAATGGTCCGCCACTTGATTTTCACTTCCCTTTCTATCAACAATCTCCAAATGAAATTCCTGAAGAAGAAGTACCCATCTTATTAATCTTGCTTTTGAATCTTTCTTGGTCATCAAGTACCTAAGGGCGGCGTGATCGGTATGGATAATCACTTTTTCCCCCATAAGGTACGGGCGAAACTTCTCCATGGAAAAAACAATGGCAAGTAATTCTTTCTCGGTGACCGTATAATTCCTTTGAGCTTCGTTCATTGTCTTACTCGAGTAGTACACCGGGTGGAACATTTTGTTGATTCTTTGGCCCAAAACTACCCCCACCGTAACATCACTAGCGTCGCACATGAGCTCAAAAGGCAAGCTCCAATTTGGTGCTGTGATGATGGGAGTAGTAGTCAACTTTTGCTTTAGAAGCTCGAAAGCCTCCATACATCTTTCATCGAACACATATTTAGCATCTTTCTCCAGCAATTTACACAACGGGTTAACTACCTTAGAAAAGTCTTTGATGAATCTTCGGTAGAAACCCGCGTGTCCAAGAAAACTCCTCACCCCTTTGACATTAATAGGGGGAGGCAACCTTGAGATCACCTCAATTTTTGCCTTGTCAACCTCAATACCTCTTTTCAAAATCTTGTGACCCAACATAATACCTTATTCTACCATGAAATGGCATTTCTCCCAATTGAGAACTAAGTTTGTGTCTTCACATCGGGCCAACACACGATCCAAGTTTAGCAAGCATTCACCAAATGAGTCCCCAACCACACTAAAATCATCCATGAAGACCTCCATTATATCCTCCACCAAGTCAGTGAAGATTGCCATCATATATCGTTGGAAGGTCGCCGGAGCATTACATAATCCAAATGGCATTCGAGAGAAAGCGAATGTGCCATAAGGACATGTGAAAGTGGTCTTTTCTTGGTCTTCCGGGGCAATGCGAATTAGGTTATAGCCTGAATACCCATCTAGAAAACAATAGAAAGATCGGCCATCAAGACGATCAAGAATTTGATCAAGGAACGGCAATGGAAAATGATCTTTTCTAGTCACCTTGTTCAGCTTACGATAGTCCATACACACCCTCCAACCCATCACAGTACGAGTTGGAATAAGCTCATTATTGTCATTGGTTACCACCGTCATTCCTCCCCTCTTCGGTACACATTGCACCGGAGAAGTCCATGAACTGTCAGAAATAGGATACACCACGCCGGCATCAAGCCACTTGATAACCTCTTTCTTGACCACTTCTTGCATGGCCTCATTTAGTCTCCTTTAGTGTTCAAGAGACGTCTTAGAATTCTCTTCTAATATGATCTTGTGCATGCAAAACGCGGGGCTAATACCCCGAATATCGGCCAAGGTCCATCCAATCGCCCTCTTGCGCTTTTGAAGAACTGCCAAAGTGGCGTCAACTTGCACGTTAGTCAAGCAAGAAGAAAGAATAACCGGTAAAGTGAAATTTGGACCCAAGAATTCATACCTGAGGTGAGGAGGAAGTGGTTTCAACTCCAACACCCGTGGCTCCTCAATAGATGGCTTAGTGGGTGGAGTTTTGCGATTTTCAAGATCTAAAGATACCTTCCTTGGCTTATAAGAATATGAACCCATGCCATGCAATGCGTTCACACACTCCACCCTTTTGACATCATCATTAACATCCATATTCAGTAGCACAGCCTCAAGTGGGTCCTCAACATTTGCCAGGGCGGTTGTTTCATCCACTATCACTGCCGTGACAATGTCAACAAACGAGCACACTTCGGTGCTATTTGGTTGCTTCATAGATTTGCACACGTGGAATACCACTTTTTCATCACCAACACGGAAGGTCAGTTCTCCCGCTTCAACATCGACCAAGGCCTTCCCCGTAGCTAGGAAAGGTCTTCCAAGAATAATAGGTACCTCGAAATCAACTTTACAATCCAAGATAACGAAGTCGGCCGGCAATATGAACTTATCAACACGAACAAGAACATCATCAATAATTCTCAAAGGCCGCTTCATTGATCGATCCGTCATTTGAAGCCTCATAGAAGTTGGACGAGTTTGTCCGATTCCCAAAGTCTTGAAGGCCGAATATGGCATTAAATTTATACTCGCCCCCAAGTCATATAGGGCTTTTGCAAAATTAGCACTTCCAATGGTACATGGTATTGTGAAGGCTCCGGGATCCTCTAACTTAGGAGCCATGGAATGTACAACGGAACTCACCTAATGTGTCATCTTGATTGTCTCGCACTCCATAGATCTCTTTTTAGTAACCAAGTCCTTCATGAACTTTGCATAACCTGACATTTGTTCAAGTGCCTCCACCAAAGGCACATTGATAGTCAAACTCTTCATCATCTCAATAAATTTTTTAAATTGGTTGTCACCTTTTTGCTTGGCCTACCTTTAAGGATATGGCAGAGGAGATCTAGGCAAGGGTGCCGTAGCATTCGGCACCACTGGTTCGGGCATGGCGTGTTCCCTAGATGGGTTCACGGCCTCTTGAGTCTCCTTCTATACCTCATCAACTTCAACTCTCACTTCATCACTTGTATTCAGTTCAACAACATCTTCAACTATCAATGGTATCTCATCATTTTGCAACTCTTCTTCGTCAACTACAACTTGATTACCTTTTGAGGCTTGCACATCACCGCCTCTCCCACTTCTTGTAGTCACTGCCATCACATGGTTATTTTGCCCGCCCTTGGGGTTCACTACCGTATCACTTGGTAGAGCACCCTTTGGGCGAGTGTGAGAGATTGTGAAATTTGCCCGAGTTGTACTTCCAAGTTGCGGATTGAAGTGTTATGAGAGGCCAATTGAGCTTCGGAATTCTGGTTCTTTTTCATCATTTGCTCAAACATGTTCTCTATTCGACCCATGTCATTGCTTGACGAACTAGACCCTTGTGATTGAAACGGAGGCGGGTTGTTCGGTTGTTGATACATTGGGGGCCTTTGAGAGCCTTGACCCCTATTACCTTGACCACTATTATTGTTCCACCCACCTTGACCACTATTGTTGTTGTTCCAATTGTTGTTCCCGTTCCAATTTCCTTGATTTCCCGAATTATTGTTCCCCCAATTTCATTGTTATTCCAATTGCCACTTTGTTGATTGCCCCAATTACCTTGGGGTCTCCATTGTTGATTCCCTTGACTACCTCTATTGCCTTGGTAGCTGTTGACATATTGGAATTCCTCGCTTTGGTTATCATAGCATTCATTTGAATAACCACCACCATCATCATAGTTGTCAAAAGTTTTTTGGAGGTTGTTGTTGCCCTCTTTGCCTTCTTCTCATCATATTCACTCCCTCCATGGCATTGACTTGGCGCAGATTTTGAACCTGTTACACCTTAGCCAATTGGTTCATTGTTGTTGTGAGTTCGGCAATAGCTTGTCCGTGGTCCTGTAGCTCCTTGTGTAAATGTACAACATTGGAATCACCTTGAGGAACATTTGCTCGGCTTTGCCATGCCGAAGAAGTGTTGACCATTTCATCAAGAACATCACAAGCTTCTTCTTATGAAAGCTTCATAAAGTTACCACCGGCCAACCGATTCACAATACACTGATTTGTTGTATTTATGCCCTGATAGAACATTTGTTGGATCATCACATCGTTCATGTCATTGTTTGGGCACTTTTTTACCATAGTCCGAAATCTCTCCCACATCTCATGCAAAAGTTCTGTTGGCTCTTGCTTGAAAGCTAGAATCTCATCTCGAAGAGCCGCCATATGATTTGGAGAAAAGAACTTGGCGATGAATTTCTCCGCCAACTCATCCCATGTTGTTATGGAATGATTGGGTAGTCTTTCTAACCAATCCAATGCCTTCCCCCGAAGTGAGAAAGGGAAAAGCCTTAACCGCAGTGCATCTTCCGTAACATTTGTATGCTTGCTCCCCCAACATGTATCCACAAACCCCTTCAGATATTTATATGTATTTTGACCAGCGGCGCCTGTGAAATACCCTCGTTGTTCGAGCAAAGTAAGCATGACATTAATGATTTGAAAATTCCCCGCGTGGATTTGGGGAGGAACTATAGCACTGGCATATCCTTGGTTGGGTAGTGGAATCCTTGATGCTGCTCTTGGAAGAGGAGGAGGAGGGTCTGGGATATTGTCATTAGCATTAATTGGGGCATTTCTGCCCCCTTCTCTGTGGTAAAACCTCCTCTGGTTCTAGGTCGTCCACCTCCTCCTGGTTAAGAAGAGCATCTTGTCCGTTTAAAGCCATTGGTACCTGAGTGAATTGACACAAATAAAGTTAGTAAAAGAAGGAAAAAGAAGCAAAACACAAAACTAGCCAACAAATAGTCAAACACCATAAAGCTACCCGGCAACGGTGCCAAAAAGTGATCGCATTTTACTCAACCTTCGAAAGAGCGGGCGCTAAGACTTTTACCCAATAGTGGTATCGGGGTCAATTTCCACAGGGAGCTTGTGATTGGAGCCGAGTATTTGTTTGGTCTAGGAGTGCGTTTTAACTCCTAATTGATCTTCTAACATTTTTTGTTTCCTTTTGATTAACAACTACAATTGTAAAACTAAATTATACTAAGTTAATAAGTTTAGTTGTATGCAATATAGAGAAAAACACTAAGGTCGTGGATTCGCCTAGGTGGTCAAATAATAGGTAAATATTTCTAATACAAGAATGATCATTATGGGGACTTATGTATAACCATTGCGCTATTGCATTCACTCTCACACCTCTCGGTAGAGAGAGTGATTTTACCCAATTGACTCTCTTGAGTCCAATTGGGTAGGAAAATTTGCCCAAGCAATTTTTGGTTCAAGTTGGGTAATTACTCTTTCAAGGTTTAACCCGTTAATTGGGACTACCATTCTCATGGGTCCATCCCAATTCCTTGTTGGATCAATTTTGGGATCATAGACTCTCTTTCTTAAGAATAGTCAAGACCCACTAAACTAAACTTGGTATTTGCAACCACCAAATCTTAATGAAAACATAAGATTAACCCAAATAACAAACACCCAACATCATTCAAGCATTAAACAATCACACCCATTAATTACCCACACTAAGGTTGAGCCACAACCCTAGCTAATGGGTTTAGCTATACATGATAAAAACAGAAATTGAAGAAATAGTAGAAAAAATTGACATATTAATTAACTACAATTTTAATCTACAATAATCCACGATAATACAAGATGAAATTGCTCAAAATAAACTAAAACTTCAAAGTCAAACGTGCAGCTGCTATCTGATATCTAACTTACTGACCTAAAAAAGTAAAAGGTTCTATTTATAGTACAGGGGAAAAACTGGACAAAAATACCCCTGCGGGTCAGGTGCGGACCGCACACAAATGACGCACGGCCGCGTAGGGAAGCTGGTCTTCACTGTTCTATTTTTGGGAGAGGGACGCAGACCGCATAGAAATGTCATGCGGTCGCGCAGGCTGACGAACGCGGACCGCACAAAAAGGACTGCGGCCGCGTTGTCTACTAGACACGGACTGCGTAGGAATTTGGGCGGCCGCGTAAACTTTTGGCGTCGACCGCATGGAAATGACACGCGACCGCGTGTGGACTTTGGCAGAATCACTGGCACACTGCCTCTTACCCACGCAGCCGCGCACCATTTCTGTGCGGTCCGTGAAGGCCTGACTGGGACTTGGCAGAATCACTGGTATTCTGTCTCTTACCCACGCGGCCGTGCACCACTTCTGTGCGGTCCGCGTGGGACCTGATTGCAAAGGCCTCCTTCACTGAACTCCCATTTCACTGGTTGTTTAACACTTGGCAGATTTCACTCCTTTTTGAGCCGATGTTTGACATTTGTCACTTTGTCGTTCAAACCTGCAATCAAGCGCACTTTGTAAGCATTTTGGGACTAATATATGGCAATTCATACACAAAGCTTAGGCAAGAATAGTATAAAACATGTACAAATCGTAGTTATCACAGCTCACCGTGAGACCCACATGATCGAATTGGTACACAAGGGAGGGGAGTTTAAGAAGCCCTCACAAACAGTAATGATGATCCGGGCTGTTGAGACCAGTTCGAATGAAAAACCAACCAGCAGGGAGTCAGTGGTCCAAGACAAGCCAGTTGTGGTAGCTGAGAAGGTGTCATCGAGCATTATTGCAGTGAGACCAGAGCGAGCCAAAGTAGTAGTACCAGGGGCTGCAATATAGCCTGTTGTGGTTGTGAAGGGTGCTTGTAGATAGCCGGTTATTATCAAGCCAGTAATTCAGTTGCCAATAATCAGTGAGAAGGCCGTGCCATGGAGCTACGGTCAAGCGACAGTGATGTATAAGAGAAAGGAAGTTATGGAAGAAGTGTGTGAAACCCAAGGACTAACTCGTTCGGGAAGGTGTTTTGCTCCCGCAGAGTTAAGAAAGGCCAATCTAATAGTGGTAAAAAAGCCTGTAACCGAGGAAGAGGCGGAAAAATTCTTAAAGAAGATGAAGACGCAAGATTACTCCATTGTGGAGCAGTTGAGGAAGACCCCGGCACAGATCTCATTGCTATCATTATTGATCTACTCAGATGACTATTGCCGGGCATTGATGAAAATTTTGAACGAAGCCCATGTTCCGGATAAGATCTCTGTGAACCATTTGGAGAAAATAGTAAACAAGATTTTCGAGGTCAATAGGGTTACTTTTTCAGATGATGAGTTGCTAGTGAAGGGCACAGAACATAACAAGGCCCTCTACTTGACGGTGAAATGTGAAGACTCCGTGGTTATGCGAGTTTTGGTGGACAACGGGTCCAACGCAAATATATGTCCTCTCTCCACACTGACCAAAATAAATGTGGATAAGGATAGAATCCACAAGAACAACGTCTGTGTTCGAGGGTTCGATGGCAGAGGCAAAGACACCGTGGGAGACATAATTTTAGAATTGACCATTGGGCCGGTGCAGTTCACCATGGAGTTCAGGTACTAGACGTGGCTGTGTCCTACAACCTTCTGTTGGGGAGACCATGGATCCATGACACCAAGGCAGTGTCGTCAATGTTGCATCAAGTGGTTAAATTCGAGTGGGAGAGACAAGAAATTTTGGTGCACGGTGAAGATACTATGGGTTCCCTGGGTGATGCCTATGAGTGTGATCAGAATGAGTTTTGGAGGTTCGGAGTAGATTTAGGCTTGAATTTTGCGAAGTTGATATTTTGGCGATTTCTAGTTGGTAGGCGAGATTTTTTTCTAGGAGTCGAAATGGAACTCCAAGAGTTGCAGGAGTTCTGTTGGGTCATTTGGGATGTGTATGCAAAGTTTCAGGTCATTCGGATGTGGTTTGGTTGGATTTTTTATCAAAAGCAAAATTCGGAAGATTTTTGAAAGTTTGGCTTGAATCCGATGTGTTTTGGTTGATTTGATGTTATTTGAGGTGTTTTAAAGATTGGAACAAGTTTGAATAAGGTATTGGGATATGTTTGTGCTTTGGGTTGAGGTCCCGGGGGCCTCGGGGTGATTTCAGATGGTTGACGGGGAGTTTGAGGAATGTTTGAAGCTGCAAATTTTCTTCTGCTTCTGGTATTTCTGCACCTGCGGATTGGGGACCGTAGGTGTGATAAGGGAGGTTGCAGAAGCGGAAATGCTTGGGAAGGCAGGGACCGCAGATGCGGTTGTGGGACTGCACCTGCGAAGCCGCAAGTGCGGAAGGTGGATCTCAAAAGCAGTTTTGGCCGTTAAGTGAGGAACCACAGAAGCGGTTAGTTGGTTGCAGAAGAGGGTATTGGGCCGCAGATGCGAAAATGTCTGGGCAGAACGTATAATTGCGGCCTACGCGAATTTTAGCTAATATCACCCTTTTTATCTCGGCATTGAGCTTTTTGGATGATTTGAAAGAGGGATTTCAAGGGAACTTCATTGAGGTAAGGAATTTGGACCTAAAACTCGTTCCTATGCTATTATCTCATGGATTAGAGCTTGAAATTATGGAAATTAAGGGTTAAAATTGGGGAAAACTAGGGCTTAGTATTGGAGACATTTGATTGAGGATTTGATGGGCCATTTGAGGTCGGATTTCAGAACTTTTGATATGAATGAACTCGTAGGGATATAAGGAATCTATTGATGTAAAAATTATTGAATTCCGAGACGTGGGCCCGAGGGTCGAGTTTTGGTAATTTTGGGATTTGTGTCATAAATTGATAATTTCACTTGGGCTTCGTTCCCTTCGTATATTTTGACGTCCTCATTCTGATTTTGGATAGATTCGACGCGAGTGGAGGCTTATTCGAGGGTCTAAGGCGTCGTGGGCTAGAGATTTGACTGGTTCGAGGTGAGTAATAATTGTAAATTATGTTCTGAGGGTTCGAAACCCCGAATTGCACATAGTCATGCTATATTGAGGTGACACACACGCTTGATGACGAGCGCGGGGTCGTGCACTATTGGGGATTGTGACTTTGTCCATCCCAATTGACTATTTACCGCGTATTTGACTGAAATCTATTAGCTATCATCATTATTTGGGTTGAATTCTATATTTGGGCCTCGTGCCAACTATTTGAACCCTTCGGGGATTTATATTGATATTTCTTTACTGTTTTGAATTTATACTTGAACTCAGTCATGTTATTTCCCACTATTTTTATACTCAGCCATGTTATGAGGTCGAAATCCTAGTGATGTATGCCACGAGATAACTTGATATTGCGCTTGGGCCGTAAGGGGCCCCTCCAGGAGTCTGCACGCCCCCAGTGAGCGCGGGAACCCATTGTGATGTGAGATTGAGCCCGAAGGGCTGGTATTGTTCTGAGATGTTGCCCAAGGGGCGGATTGTTGATATTGTGCCCAAGTGGCAAAGCTTTATATGTTTATTTTCCTTTAATTGCTTGTCATTTATCTGCTAAATTGTTAAAAGGCATTTTGTGAAGTTTAAACTGATTTAATTGATTTTTCATATCTTTACTAATTCACTGCTTAAAGGTTTTTACTGCTTCATTATAGCATGTTTTGTGCCTTACTTGATTTCCTGCTTTCAATCTTTATTTATGATTATTACTCACTGAGTTGGAGTACTCACTTTACTCCCTACACCGCATGTGCAGATTCAAGCGTAGCTGGTCCCGCTCCCGGGTGCTGATCCTTCCAGCTTCAGTCGGATCCAAGGAGTCTCTAGGTAGTTGTTGGTGTTCGCAGCCTAGAGCTTTTCCCTATGTTATTCCCTCATGTCCTTAGTTTTCTGCATTAAACTCTTTAGCTGATGTGGAGTATTCCATTTTGTTAGATGCTCATGACTTGTGACACCCTGGTATCGGGCTGTGTTTGGGCTGTATTCCGCATATTATACTATCATTTGCTTAAACTTTGGCTTATTTAGTCATGCTTAGACTGTTTCTTATTGTTTAACTGTTTAAAAAAGTTGAATTGGGTTTAATTGACTGGATTTCGCTTCACGAGAGGCGCCATCACGACCGTGTCCGGATTTAGGGTCGTGACAATATCGAGACTAACATAGTCTGGAAATTAAGTTAATACAACTAAAGGAAGATAAGAGGGAAAAGAGCAGGACTACGATCGCCAGGCAGCTACCTTGCTATCTCCGAGAAAATCTTCAGCTGGAATAGTCTACAGCCGCTACCGTATCCAGAGATACCAGGATCTGCACACAAGGTGCAGGGGGTAACGTGAGTACACCAACTCAGTAAATAACAAGTCTAAACTATGGACTGATAGGTAGTGATGAACTTGACCTCAACAGGTAACAGAAATAAACTGTGCAGGAAAAGTAGACATGCTATCAATTCAAGTATACAACTCAAATATTAAAATAAATACATATCTCCACAATATGAGATATAACGCTCAGGTAAGTCCTACATGCCAATGCAGAATGTATGAAATGCACCATGTGCTCCCACTCTCAAATGCTCAACCACTCGGTACTGCATATGGCCATCTGGCCCAGGGAAATCCATCCCGGAACATATACAATACTGACTGCAAGTCAACCAGTTTCGAGGAAAAAGGGTAATCCAACTCTGATGAGAAATCCATCTCCAGGTATATATATATATACATACTCAACCAATCGGTACCGCATATGGCCATCCGGCCCAGGGAAATCCATCCCGGAACATACTCAATGGTGACTATAAGTCACTCGGTACCGAGGTAAAGGGTATTCAAATCATACTTCGGGAAAATCTATGTCGAAGGAAATCCATCCCTCAATAATATCATCGGCGCTCACTAGGGGTATGCAGACTCCTACAGCCCAAGCGCTATCATAATCATCAACACAACCGCTATGGCGTGTAGCCCGATTGATGTACTTTTAAGGTTTTGCACCTCTCAAATACAAAGAAGAGACAAAACAAAAGCACCCCGCTAGAGTTTTTCACAAAACTAGCGAAAGTGTTCTTCAAGCTCACGTTAGAAGAATGTAAGATGGAAAGAAACCTCACCCACACGTTCACCAATCCCACAAGATTGCAAGAAGCATTGAATAAAGAAAGAACAATGAAAGAAAAAGTAAATCACGTTTTTGAAGCAATTGCTTAGAAAAACTAATCACCAATATTTATTTTCAGCATATTAAGCCCTTTAAATAGGCCTTACAACGAGTGAAATTGGTAAGGTTAAGGAAAACTAATCCTAATTAGACTAGAATAAGAATAAGGCTAAGAAAACCTATCCTAACTAAAATAGGAAAAAGAATTCTAGTAGGAATGGGATACCAACTAATAATCCTAGTTTGACTAGAACTACAAATATAAAAAAATTAAATTCCTAGGAAACAAGAAATAATAAATCCCAATCTTTAAGGAAAAGAAATCATAATCTTGAATGGATTCTTAGACTTCTTCAATTTCTTGAAATTCTTGGGCCTCAATTGGACTAAGGCTAATTAGTGTAAGCATTTTAAATTCATGGCCCAATTCTCCAAATCCATTGGCATCTTCATGAGCCCAACAAGCCTCCATTTTTGTAGAAAACATGGCCTCCATATGTTCATCATTCTCCCCTCGTTGAAAAGGACTCGCCCTCGAGTCAATAGAATAGTAGGGAGCAAGATCTGCTACATTGAAGATAGGTGATATTTCAAAGTCATTGGGAAGCTCCAAGCGATAAGCATTATCACCAATCTTTTGCAGTACCATAAAAGGTCCATCAGCTCGCTTCTGTAATTTCGAAAACTTGCGGTTGGGAAATCTCTCATTACTCAAATGAACCCAAACTAGGTCGCCTTCCTTGAACACCACATGTTTCCTACATGTATCAGCCTTTTCTTTATACTTAGCATTTTGCTTCTCAATATGTGCCTGAACTTTCTCATGTAGTTTCTTAAGTTGTTTTACTCGATCAGAAGCATCTCCACTAAAAGAATGAGTAACCAGAAGAGGGGAAAGATCAAGCGGTCCAAGAGGATTCTTACCATAAACAACTTCGAATGATCTCCTTCCCGTAGTGCAGTTGGTTGACTTGTTGAAGGCAAACTCAGTAGTAGGAAGTAATGATTCCCACTCTTTGAGATTCTTCTTTATTAACCAACGAAGCAAAGCACCTAAACTTCGATTCACAACTTCGATTTGCCCATCAGTTTGGGGATGATGAGAAGTGCTAGGTGTTAGCTTAGTACCAAGTTTAGCCCATAAAGTCCTCCAAAAATGACTTTGGAACTTCGAATCCCTATCTGAAACAATAGTTCTGGGAATTCCGTGCAATTTTACAATATGATCAAAGAAGAGATCAACAATATTGTTTCATCCGAAGTCTTATTGCAAGGAATAAAGTAAGCCATCTTCAAAAATCGATCGTAAACCACGAAGATGGAATCCTTACCTCTTTGAGTCCTTAGAAGGCCCAACACAAAGTCCATGCTAATATCTTCCCAAGGTTCAGTAGGAATTGGCAAATGAGTGTAAAGACCCGAATTGCTTTTGTGCATTTTTGCCTTTATGCAAGTTTCACATCTTGCAACCAGCTTATTGGCATCCCGTACTATCCTAGGCCAATAGAAGTTTTCTTGAACTAGACGTAGAGTCTTTGTTTGCCCAAAGTGGCTAGCTAACCCTCCCTTATGGGACTCACGGATTATAAATTCACGCAAACTTCCTTGTGGAACACAAAGCTGCTTACCATGATATAGATATCCATCCCTAAGCAAAAACATACACTGAGCACCCTCCTAGCATTGACCCCAAATAGCTCCAAAGTCTAGATCTGTTGCATATAATTCCTTTATGTGTTCGAAACCCGCAATAGTGTTTTGCATGGCAGAAACAAAACAAGGCTTGCGACTTAATGCAGCAGCTACTTGATTGACCTTCCCAGCCTTGTGTTTAATAACAAAGTGAAATGCTTGCAAAAATTCTACCCACTTAGCATGCCTAGTGTTGAGTTTTTGTTGGCTATTCACATACTTCAAGGCCTTATGATCAGAATAAAGCACAAATTCTCGAGGTAAAAGATAGTGATTCCAATGAGATAGAGCTATGACGATGGCGTAGAACTCGTTGTCATAAGTAGAATACTTTAACTTGTAATCATTTAGCTTCTCACTAAAATAAGCAATAGGTCTACCTTCTTGACCAAGAACAACTCCAATCCCAACTCCGGAAGAATCACATTCAACTTCAAAGATTACATCGAAGTTGGGCAAAGCAAGCACATGTGCTTGAGTCATCTTTGTCTTAATCATTTCGAAACTCTTTTGGGCAGCATCCGTCCATTTAAACGAGTTTCCCTTCAAACACTCAGTAATAGGAGCAACAAGAGAGCTAAAATTCTTTATAAAACGCCGATAGAAAGAAACCATACCATGAAAGCTGCGAATCTCAGTTAAGCTTTTTGGAATAGGCCAATTAGCAATAGCTTCAATATTTCCCGAGTCGGCATGAATTCCCTCACTAGAGACAATATAACCAACAAAAGAGATTTGCTCAGAAAAGAACTTGCACTTCTTCAGGTTGGCATAAAGTGTTTTCTCTCTAAAAACTTCAAAAATCGTCCTCAAGTGCTTCAAATTTTGTTGATCATCCTTGCTATAAATAAGTATATCATCAAAATAAACAACAATAAATTTTCCCATGTATGGTTGAAAAATTTGGGTCATGAGCCTTATAAATATGCTAGGAGTGTTAGATAGCCCAAATGGCATAACAAGCCATTCATACAACCCCTTGCCAGTCTTGAATGCAGTCTTCCATTCATCACCCTCTTTCATTCGAATTTGGTGGTAGCCGCTTTTCAAATCAATTTTAGAAAATATCTTGGCCCCATGTAATTGATCAAAAAGATCATCAAACCTAGGAATAGGAAATCTATATTTGATGGTGATCTTGTTAATAGCACGACTATCAACACACATGCACTAAGATCCATCTTTCTTAGGAACAAGCAATGCAAGTGCAGCACAAGGACTTAAACTTTCCCTTATTAGTCCACGTTCTAGTAGTTCCTCGACTTGTCTTTGAAATTCCTCTTGATGTGTTGGATTCATTAGATATGCTATTTTATTAGGAAGTGGTGCGCCTGGAATTAAATCAATTTGATGTTGTATTGACCTCATTGGTGGTAAGGAAGAAGGCGTAGTATCAAAAACAATATCATGAAACTCATTCAATGTTGCTTGAAATCGTGGGTCATTGGCTTCTAATGACTCTTTCTTGGTGATAGATTCCACTTCCTTAGGTACTACAATAAGCACTTCCTCTCCTTCCTTCAAGTGTTCTTCTACCTTAGCTCTTGTAATGTATGTCTCCTTCATTTTAGGATTTGACTTCTTTAAATCTTCAGGGTTCATTGGGAGCAATTTGATCTTCTTTCAATCCTTGACGAAATAGTAAGTGTTCTTGAAGCCATCATGAATTGCCCTTCTATCATATTCCCATGGTCTCCCAACCAGTAAGTGGCAAGCATCCATAGGAATTACATCACACCAGACCTTATCTTGATAATTCTTGTCAATAGAGAAAGGAATAAGGCATCGTTTATTAACTTGTACATTGCTTCCTTCATCCAGCCACCTCATGCGGTATGGCTTCTACAATGGCTCTGTCTCAAACCCCAATTTGTTAACCATTTCTTCAGAAACTATATTGGTGCAACTTCCTGGATCAATGATAAGTGTACAAACCTTTCCCTTAGATGTACAACGTGTATGAAAAATATTGTGTCGCAACCATAGTTCTTCCTTGCTAGAATCTGAATGAATAACGCGTTGGATCATAAGGTATTCTCCATCATCTCCATATTCAGCTACTTCTTCCAATTTTTCATCATGTTGCTCTTCATTATAATCTTCTTCATTAGTTGCTCCTTCAAGGATGGTGAATGCCTTTTTGTTAGGACAATCAGCTTGTATATGCCCAAGTCCTCCACATTTATGGCATCTTTTTTTTAAAAATAGCTTCTGAAGTCATTGGCTTCCCTTCAACTTTTTGGACACTTGGTTTTGTTGTAGACAATTGTGGCTTTGTAGAGCTCAAACTAGAACTCCCATGGTTGAAAGTGTTGGGCTTTTTTATGGTAGTTGATGAAAACGTGGCTTTGGCTTCCTTTTTTTGTGTCTCTACGACCTTGGCTAGTTTGACAACATCTCCAAAGGTCCAATGGGGCTGCAATCATATCACATTCGCAATAGGCTTATTTAACCCAGCCAAATATCGAGCAATTAGGCAGGCTGGTTTTTCTTTAATGTCACTCTTGAGCCTAAGATATTCAAATTCTCTTGTGTACTCATCCACAGATAAAGCTCCTTGTCTAAAAGAATGAAACTTCAAGTAAGAATCTTCTTCATATGTCTCTTGCAAGAACTGTTTGCACAATTCTCGTTTCATTCTCTCCCAAGTGCGAATTCGTGTTTTTCCTTCAAGCTCTCACTCTTTTTTGAGGTTTTCCCACCATAGCGATGCATAACCTCTAAGTTTTATAGCAACAAGTTTGACCTTCTTCTCATCAGAGTATTCTTTATAATCAAAAACACGCTCAATAGTTATAAGCCAATCAATAAATTCATCGCCTTGAGATTTGCCATCATACTCCGGAATCTCAAGCTTAATATCATCACGTTGATACCTCTCTCGATTATTATTGTGTGGCCTTCTCTGTAATCTCCTTCTATCATTTTGATACTGAACTTCATCAAAGTCATACTTTTCACTACCTTGATTATCAGAATATTCCGAATTTGAGTTTTTATCATAGTGAGCATGGCGCCTCGGTATTTTCATGCCTTGGTCAGCTATAACTTCTTTCGCTTGCTCAATATGTCCTGCTATCCGCGGTTGAATTGGTGGACCTCAAAGTGGAAGACATCATGGTAGCACTGGTATGTTGTGTCTTGGTGGCAGTGGAGGCTGTAGGCGTTGTGGAAGATTTGGTGGCTGATTTTGAACAGCTAAACCTTCAACCAATCTAGTCAAATTCTGCATTGATTTCCTTGTCATCTAGTTGCATTTTCATTTCTTCGTTGTCTCGTTCAAGGGCTGTAATTCTTGATCTTTCATTCTCAAGTTGTTCATCAAGTGAAGAGGATCCCGAGCTTGTTATTTTCTTGTCTAGCGACATGATGAACAAGATAATATTTTAAAATTCAGACCTGGAACTTGAGCTCTGATACCAAATTTATGTACTTTCAAGGTTTTGTACCTCTCAAATACAAAGAAGAGAGAAAAACAAAAGCACCCCGCTAAATTTTTTCACAAAACTAGCGAAAGCGTTCTTCAAACACACGTTAGAAGAATGTAAGGTAGAAAGAAACATCACCCACACGTTCCTCAACCCCACAAGATTGTAAGAAGCGTTGAATAAAGGAAGAACAATGAAAGAAAAAGTAAATCACGTTTTTGAAGCAACTGCTTAGAAAAACTAATCACCAATATTTATTTTCAGTATATTAAGCCCTTTAAATAGGCCTTACAATGAGTAAAATTGGTAAGGTTAAGGAAAACTAATCCTAATTAGACTAGAATAAGAATAAGGCTAAGAAAACCTATCCTATCTAAAATAGGAAAAATAATTCTAGTAGGAATGGGATACCAACTAATAATCCTAGTTTGACTAGAACTACAAATATAAAAAAATTAAATTCCTAGGAAACAAGAAATAAGAAATCCTAATCTTTAAGGAAAAGAAATCTTAATCTTGAATGGATTCTTAGACTTCTTCAATTTCTTGAAATTCTTGGGCCTTAATTGGACTAAGGCTAATTAGTGTAAGCATTTTAAATTCATGGACCAATTCTCCAAATCCATTGGCACCTTCGTGAGCCCAACAAGCCTCCATTATTGTATAAAACATGGCCTCCATATGTTCATCACCGATCCTATAATTGTCACTCCTAATCGGGTTCTCGGCCTCACTCAATCACTACTCTCCAGTCTCACACACAGGCTCACAATGCCATGAAAAGTAGATCAGAACAATGATATGATGTGCCAATAAATATCAACTGAGACTGAGACATGATATGAAATGCATGAATAAGACTGAGTGCAGAATATCAAGGGAACTAGTGAGATGACAGCAAGAAAGGACCACTAGGGGTCCCAATAGTATTGACGTAAAGCCCTAACATTATATCAAGTATGATTTACAGCTCATTTACTTAATCACATGATAGAAACATGGACATCAGCAAGAAAGAGTTAGTAAACGGTGCCATAGAATGAACTAGGTCCCGATTCGCACAGTGCACGCCCGTCACTTGGCATGTGCGTCACCTCAATACTAACCACATAATACATAATTCGGGATTTCAAACCCTCAAAACCAAGTTTGGAAGTGTTACTTACCTCAATCAAGCCAAAATCCTATTCTATGACGCCTTTACCTCTCGAACCGGCTTCCAAACATCCCGAATCTAGCCAAAAACAATACAATGCAATCAATATAGGCCAAGGAACCAATTCCACAAGAAAAATTACTTAATTGGACACAAATCCTGAAATCCACTCAAACCCGGCCCCTGGGCCACGTCTCGGAATCCAACACAAGTTACAAAACTAGAAAGCCCATTCACTCAGGAGTTTACCCATGCCAAATTCATCAAAATCCGACATCAAATAGCCATTCAAATCCCCAAAATCATCTCTCCAATTCTCTTCCATTTTCCCCCAATTTTTCACCCCAAATTTCCAATTTAGATGATAAAAATCAAGATAAAATCATGGAATTTAACCAAAATAAAGTGAAGAACACTTACCCCAATCACCTCTATGAAAATCCCTTCAAAAATCGCCTTCTACCGAGCTGTCACTTCAATTTTATGATATGAACTCGAAACCCTCATTTTGAATCTCTTAAATCTGCCCAGGTATACCTTCATCGCGATCGCGAAGCACAAACTGGCTGCCCCACATTTTAACCTCACGCGATCAGATCATAACCTCTTAGAACTACGCGAACGCGCCCAGCTCTACGCGATCTCATAGGGAAAATTCCTTCACCTAACTACTACTCTAAATCCTTCTATGCAAAGACGACCTAAGCCACGCGTTCGAGATGCACAACTTCACACACCTATGCGATCGCGATCCTATCTCTACGATAGTGTAGAACAAGCTTACCTCTACACCCAAATAAGCCTACGTGATCACGGATGGACTCCTACGATCGCGTACAAGGGAACTAGAAACAGCTGATACAAGATATCAGCAATTCAGCCATGTTGCCAACCAACAACCAAGTCTGTTAACCACCCGAAACTGACCTGAGGCCCTCGGGACCTCAACCAAACATACCAAAACATCCCATAACATCATTTAAACTTACTCGAGCCTTCGAATTGCTCAAAACAACATTAAAACACTAAATTTCCCTCGAATTCAAGCCTAAGAACTTCTAAACTTTCAAATTTCACAAACGACGTCGAAACCTATCAAATCAGGTTTGAGTGACTCCAGATTTAGCACACAAGTCAGAAATAACACCATAAACCTACTCCAAATTCCGGAATCCCATTCTGACCCTGATAGCAAAATTACCACTGCCGGCCAAAATCGCCAAAATTCCAACTTTCGCTAATTCATGCCTTATTCTACCACGGACCTCCAAATCACATTCTGTACGAGCTCCCAAGTCCAAAATCACCTAACAAAACTAACGGAACAATCAAATTTCTAATACGAGGTAGTTTACACATAGGTCAATATCCGATCAACTTTCCCAATTTAAGCCTTCACAAAAGAGTCTAAGTGTCTCAATTTACTCAAAAATAACTCTGGACCTAAACTAACTAACCCGGTAAGTCAAAATACAGCTGAAGAACACAAAAGAAGCAGGAAATGGGAGGAACATGGCTATAACTCTCGAAACGACCGGCCGGGTCGTTACATCATCCCTATCTTAAACAAACGTTCGTCCTCGTACGGGTTTAGAAATATACCTGTGTGGATATCTACTCCGCATCTCTCGCTTGGTCTCCCAAGTAGCCTCCTCCACTGGCTAACCTCTCTACTGCACTTTCACTGAAGCTATATCCTTTGATCTCAACTTTCGGACCTGCCGCTCCAAAATAGCCACTGGCTCCACATCATAAATCAAATCACCAATCCGTGCTAAAATCCAAGACATGAGATGGATCGCCGATATATTTTCGGAGCATAGAAACATGAAATACTGGATGCACACCCGACAAGCTAGGTGGCAAAGCAAGCTCATAAGCCACCTCCCCAATCCTCTAAAGCACCTCAAAAGGCCCAATGAACCGAGGGCTTAGCTTTCCCTTCTTCACAAATCTCATAACACCCTTCATGGGTAAAACTTTCAGTAGAACCTTCTCCTCAACCATATAAGACACATCACACACCTTTCTGTGAGCATAACTCTTTTGTCTTGACTGTGCTGTACGAAGCCGTTCCTGAATCACTTTCACCTTGTCCAAAACATCCTTTACTAAGTCTGTACCAAAAATCCTAGCCTCGCCTGGCTGAAACCAACCAACTAGAGATCTACACTGTCTCCTATATAAAGCCTCATACGGAGCCATCTGAATATTCGATTGATAATTGTTGTTGTTAGAAAACTCCACGAGCGGTAGAAACTTGTCCCATGAACCTCCAAAATCAATGACACTAGCGCGTAACATATCCTCCAATATCTTAATAGTGTGCTCGGACGGCCCGTCCATCTGAGGATGAAATATCGTGCTCAACTCCACCTGAGTGCCTAACTCATGCTGCATGGCTCTCCAAAACTGCAATATAAACAGTGTGTCTCTATCTGAAATGATGGAAAATGGCACTTCATGAAGGAGAATAACCTCTCTGATGTAAATCTCATCCAACCGCTATGAAGAATAGGTAGTACACACAGGAATGAAGTGAGTGGACTTGGTCAGCTGATCCACAATCACCCAAATAGCATCGATCTTTCTCAAAGTCCATGGGAGTCCAACTACGAAATCCATGGTGATCCGCCTCCACTTCTACTCTGGAATCTCTATCTGCTGAAGCAAGCCACCCGGTCTCTAATGCTCATATTTCACCTGCTGACAATTGAGACACCGAGATATAAACGCTACTATATCTTTCTTTATCCTCTTCCACCAATAGTGCTATCTCAAATCCTGATACATCTTTGCGGAACCTGGATGGATGGAATATCGTGAAATATAGGCCTCCTCAAGAATCAACTCCCGGAGCCCATCTACATTGGGCACACATATCCGGCACTGCATCCTCAATACCCCATCATCATCAATAGTCACTTCTCTGGAATCATCATGCAGAACCTTGTCCTTGAGGACAAGCAAATAAGGATCATCATACTGGTGCTCTCTGATACGATCAAATAAGGAAGACCGAGAAACCACACAAGCTAGGACCCGACTGGGCACCGAAATATCCATCTCACAAACCGATTGGCCTAAGACTGAACATCAACCACAAGAGGCCTCTCCCTAACAGGAATAAATGCAAGAATGCTCATACTCACCGCCTTCCTACTCAAGGCATCGACCACAACATTGCCCTTTCCCGGATGATACAAAATGGTAATGTCATGGTCCTTTAGCAGCTCCAACTATCTCCACTGCCTCAAATTGATATCCTTCTGTTTGAACAATTGCTGAAGGCTATAATGATCAATAAATACCTCACAAGATACACCATAAAGATAATACCTCCAAATCATCAATGCGTGAACAATGGCAGCCAACTCCAAATCATGAACATGGTAGTTCCTCTCACGGGGCTTCAACTGGCGAGAAGCATAATTAATCACTCTACCCTCATGCATCAAAACACACCCAATGTCAACCCGAGAAGCATCATAATATAATGTATAAGAACCTGAAGCTAATGGCAAAACTAATACTAGAGTTGTGGTTAAGGCGGTCTTGAGCTTCTGAAAGCTCGCCTCACACTTATCCGACCACCTGAAAGGAGCACCTTTTTGGGTCAATTTGGTCAAAGGTGATGCAATTGATGAAAATCCCTACACGAATCGACGGTAATAACCCGCCAAACCAAGAAAGATATAAATCTCTATGGCTGAGGATGGTCTGGGCCAACTCTGGATCGCCTCTATCTTCTTTGGATCAACCTGAATACCCTCACTGGACACCACGTGCCCCAAGAATGCCACTGAAATGAGCCAAAACTCACACTTGGAGAACTTAGAATAAAGCTTCTTCTTCCTCAACCGCTGCAATACAACTCTCAAATACTCGGCGTGCTCCTCCTGGCTACGATGAGTACACCAGGATATCATCAATTAATACAATAACAAACGAGTCGAGATAAGGCCAAAACACGCTATTTATAAAATGCATGAACGCTGCTGGGGCATTGATCAACCCAAAAACATCACAAGGAACTTATAATGACCATATCGGGTCCTGAAAGATGTCTTAAGAAAGTCTGAGTCCCTACTCTTCAACTGGTGATACCCTGACCTGAGATCAATCTTGGAGAACACCCTCACTCCCGGAAGCTGGTAAAATAAATCATTAATACGAGGCAAATGATATTTGTTCTTGATTGTGACTTTGTTCAACTACTTGTAATTAATGCACATTCTCATAGTGCCATCTTTCTTTTTCACAAATAGAACAGTTTCACCCCAAGGTGACACACTAGGCCGAATAAACCCCTTATCAACGAGTTCCTGAAGTTTCTCCTTTAATTTATTTAACTCCGCCGATGTCATACGATTCGCTGGAATAGAAATGGGCTGAGTGCCCGGCACCAAATCAATACCGAAGTCAATATCCTTGTCCTGCGACATGCCCGGTAGGTCTGCAAGAAACACATCCGAAAAATCTTTCACCACCGGAACTGAATCAATAGTAGGAGTCCCTATACTAACATCCCTCACAAAGGCCAAATAAGAAAGACAACCCTTACCAACCATCCGTTGGGCCTTCAGGTATGAAATCACACTATTGGAACATAATTCGACAAACCTCGCCACTCAATTTGTGGCACCCCTAGCATAGCCAACGTTACCGTCTTAGCATGATAGTGAATAGCAAGACACAGAGACAACCAATACATGCCCAATATCACATCAAAATCAACCATACTAAGTAGTAAAAGGACTACTCTAGTCTCCAAACGCCCAATAGTCACCACACAAGACCAATATACACGGTCCACAAAAATAGTACCGCCTACAAAAGTAGATACATGGACAGATAAAATAAGAGACTCGTGGGGCGTATCCAAATAATGAGAAAAATATGAAAAAGTAGAACTAGGATCAAATAATCCAAAGGCATCCCTGTGGAAAACTGAGATAATACCTGTGATCACAACATCACATCCGGCCTGGCAGGGAGTGCATAGAAATGGGCCTGACCGCCACCTGATCAGCCTCCCCCTCTAGGATGACCCCTAGCTGATTGACCTCCACCCCGAGCTAGCTGGGCGAGTGGGTAAGTAACTGGTGCTGAAGCCGAAGGCTGACTCCTCTGCTTGAATGAACCTCCCGTAAGGTGGGACATAACCTCTTGATATGACCCAAATCTCCACACCCAAAGAAACATTTACCTGCCACTGGCAATGGGGACTAAAGGGAGCCCCATGAACTGAGATACCCACTAGAAGAACCAGGTATAGATGAGCCCTGAGCTGATGGTGCATGAGACGAACTTTGAGCTGGAAGGGCATTGAGAGATAAGTGGCCTTGATGTGAACTGTGAGGACCATGGCCAGATGATCCGCCATGGTGACCTGGACGGACCGTCTAAGCATGCATGAAGGGATAACCCCTGCCGTTGTGAAATTGACCTCCAGAAAAATGGAGTGATTTTGGAGTATATTGAGACACTTAGTCTCTTTTGTGAAGGATTAAGTTGGAAAAGTTGACCGGATGTTGGCTTATATGTAAACGACCTCGGATTTGAATTTTGATGGTTTCATTAGCTCCATTAGGTGATTTTGCACTTGGGAGCGCATCTGGAATATGATTTGAAGGTCCTTGGTAGAATTATGCATGAATTGGCGAAACTTAAAATTTTGGCAATTTTGGCCGGGTCGTTGCACTACCATTAATAGTGCATCCACTAACAACTAGAAATACTACTTTATGTCCAACTTTGATAAGAATGAGCGATACTCAACATAAGTCTATAATAAAAAAAGAATACTCAAGACACTAAAATAATGACTATGGAGCGACTCTAAGAGTTTAAAGAAAATACCATAACAATACATGAAATCTCCGCCCATGCGAACAAGTGTGAGGCTCACCAAGAACTATCAACCTGTGCGCTCTAATTAACAAAATCCTCGCCTACGTCAACTGCTATTTCTGTAAAAAAAAAAAATAGCGGGGAGTGAGTCGCTAGCTCAGTGAGCAATAACACTTTACCACAACCATTTTTATTGGGGACAAGTCAGAAAACATGCTAGTATATTAAACAGAAAATATCATAAAAATGCTCTTTTAGAAACAGTAGACAAAAATTAGTCTCATCATGTTTTTCATGTAATATAATTCAATTGACAATTTGGTAATAAGCTCGACAAATACTGTGTAATATCAATATTCATGTTTGGGAGGTTTCAATGAACAAATCATGTAATTGGTATAACTGTGGATTTCTTCATAAGAAGTCAAACATAAAGGTAGTCCCTACTCGAGGGAAATCGGTAACGGTATGCTAGTTCTACCTTCCCACTAGCAAGGGTTATAATGGTAATCGATAATTACAAGGTGCACCAGGTCTAACGAACCCGCCGTTGGCTACGGGATCCTTCAATGTCTACTCCCATTTATACTTGTCTTTGTAATCCATATATACTCGTAGGAAATATTTTAAAATAATATAGGGCATTTCAGTTCTTATCAAATCATATAATTTTATTTCGATAACAGTAAATTCAAGTAACGGTAAAGCAGATCTAGTGACAAGGGAAATATTTAAAACAATGCTAATCATCTCAAATAACTATTTCAGTATCATATCGAGTAAAAGACTAGTCCCACATGCAACTCAAAATAATCGGTAACATATTCATATTAAAAATCATGTGTAACATGCAAGTTATGAAAACACAAATTGCGGTAAGATTACTACCCACAATACTCGTATCGAAATACCAAATGCTTCACCTCGAGCAATTCGTACAACTTCCTCCAATCAATATATAATTACATAATATCGATCTCATGTTATTTACATGTTTAGGCTAATTCATAGCTAATTTAGAATACCCAACCCTCGATGTTTCATATTTGACTCTTAATTCGCCGAATTATATTTATCTACTGGATGAGAAATTACTAATCTATCAACTCCAACCTATTCATATAATATACCCGCTTAATTTATGCAAAGGCTTATGGAATTCTCTTAGTTCCCTAACCTCCTCTTCTAACTCAGAATCAAATCCCACATTATATTTACTTAGTCTCACGAGGAATCATGTATATAAACTACTATTGTTTCAGGAGAAGGAAACTATATGTATTTACCCGGGGCTTATAACTGAGGCTAAAGAATATATGCCAATTGTTTGAATGGAAACGGTATTTTGCACGAGGCACACCAGAAACCTTTCCCCCCTTTTCGTTTTCCCTGTTGTGCATTGGCTAAAGGGGATTTTTTTCTCTTTTTTTTTTCTAATCCCTTTTTGCTTCTGGTTTGGTTTTACGCAACAAACCTTTTTCCCTTTCTTTCTTTTTGATATTGGCCAGAGAAAGGGTCTTCGGCCCTTTATTCTTTTGTTTTTGTTAGCGAGGGATTTGCCCCTATTTAATCTTATACTGTATTTTTTTTGTTATTTTTGTTTTTTGGGTAAATTACTTAATTACCCTTTTTTGTGATGAGGAGTATTACACCTGACCACACCCTCTGTAACGATTCAACTAGTCGTTATGAGCATTTGCACTTTCCTCGGTTGTTTGAGGGTATGAGTAGTTCTATATGATGTATTTTCACTTATATGAATCGTAGGTTTTGGTTTTCAGGTTATTCGGAATTGATTTGGAAGAATGATTCTCAGCTAGAAGCTTTAAATTTAAAAGGATTGACCAAGTTTAACTTTTTAGTATTTGACTCCGGATTGGATTTCTTATGGTTTTGTTAGCTCTATTTGGTGATTTTGGACTTAAGAGCGCGTCTGAACTGTGATTTGGAGGTCCGTAGTAGAATTTGGCTTGAAATGGCGAAAGTTGAAATTTTTTAAAGTTTGACCGGGAGTAAACTTTTGATATCGGGTTCGGATTCCAGTTTTGGAAGTTGGAACAGGTCCATAATGTCAAATGTGACTTGGGTGCAAAATTTTAGGTCAATCGGACGTGATTTGATAGGTTTCGGCATCAATTGTGGAAGTTTGAAATTTCATGTTCATTGATTTTTAAGTGAGGTGTGATTCATCGTTTCGATGTTCTTATGTGTATTTTGAGGCCTTGAGTAGGTCCGTGTTATGTTATGGGACTTGTCGGTATATTTGGATGGGGTCTCGAGTGGCTTGGGTGAGTTTCGGACGAGGTGCAGATCATTTTCATTCCATGTTGCATTGCTGAAGATTTTCTGGTTCTGATGTGACCGCACCTACGAAGTGTTGGCCGCAGGTGCGGTGTCGAAAAAATGGTAGTGTCATCGCAGAAGCGAGAAAGGGAGCTGGGCGTGAAGATCGCAGGTGCAGGTGCTTGGACGCACCTGCGCAACCGCAGATGCGGTTCAAGTGAGCTAATTTTAAGACTTTTGATATGTATGAACTCATGGGGAGATAGGGAGTCTATTGATATAAATTTTACCGAATTTTGAGACGTGGACCTAGGGGTCAGGTTTGGTTAATTTCGGGATTCGCACTGTATTTTGATTACTTTCGAATGGGCTTTATTCCCTTAGCATATTCTGATGGTTATGTTCTGATTTTGGTTAGATTTGAGGTAATTGGATGACGATTCGAGAATGAAAGGCATCGCTAGCTAGAGTTTTGGCTTGGCTTGAGGTAAGTAACGCTTTCAACCTTGGTACTGCGGGTTTGAAATCACGAACGGTGTGTTCTATGATTGTTATTAAGGTAAAGCTATGCCAAGTGATAGGCGTATGAGCGTGCACCATGAGAAATGCGGCCTGGATCATTCTAGAATGCCACTTAGTGGTTATTTATTATCGATAGCTGTGTTGTGATTATGTGATCTAGCTGTTGAGTTGTAAATCATGTTAATTATCATGTTAAGGCTTCACGCCGATACTGTTAAGACCCTAGAGGTCGTTTCTTGCTATCATGTCATTAGATTCATGTATATTCTATACTCAGTCTTGTTCGTGCATATTATATCTTGCATCAATCTCGATTGTTGCTATTTGACATATCATATCATTGTTCGGGCTTATATTATGACATCTTAGCCCATGTGTATAAGACAGGAGAGTATTGAATGAGCGAGACCGAGAGCCGAGTACTGATTGACATTATGGGATCGAGCTGCATGCTGCAATAATGATATTGATCATGCCTTCACCGGTATTGATATAGCTCTTGGGCTCAGAGAAGCCCCCCGGAGTATTTACACCCCAGTAAGCATAATAGATGATTATATTGAGGGATGGACTTCCCTGGACATGGATTTGTCCTAGGTACAATACCGGAAGATGGATCTTCTCCGTGAGGCTGGATTGGTATGTATCCTCGGTACTGGATGACTACGGTCAGTGATGTATATTCTAGGATGGATCTTCGCTGGGATGGATAGCCATATACAATATCTAATGGTTGAACACTTGTGAGTAGAGGTTGTGGAAACATTGTTCACACTAGTTGTGCTTTGGTACATATATGAAATCTTTGAGTATTGAGCTATTTACGGATCAGTTGCTTCTATTGCTGTCTAGTTTTATTTGAACTATAAGCATGTCTATATTTCTGTTCCGTTTACTGTTAAATTGCATGTTGAGGGTTGGTCCGTCACTACCTGTCAGTCCATACATTGAACTTGTTACTTACTGAGTTGGTGTACTCACGTTACCTCCTGCACCACTGTGTACAGATCTAGGTATCTTGGAGCACGGTAGTGACTGCTGAGTGTATTGTGTAGACTTTCACTTAGATATTGCGAGGTAGCTGCTTGGCGACCGTAGCTCCGCCTTCTCCTTCCCTATCTTCCTCTAGTTTTACTTATTTGATGTATTCCGACTATTCCAAATTTGTATTATTTTTGCTCATGACTACTGATACCCAAGGTCGGGGATTATGTTTCATTCCGCTGTTTTGACACTTCTATCATTATTATTATTAAATTATGTATTAAAAATTGATGTTTTTCTGAAGTAAATAATTCGCTAAAATGGGAAAAAGGAAATAAGTGGCTGGCCTAGTTCCACGATAGGCGTCATCACGGCCGGGTCGGATTTTAAATGTACCCCAGATTTAGAAATTATGTATCACAAATACGTCACGGAAACCGTACCAGTAGTCATGATAATTTATTATAAATGTCCCTAAATCAAACTATGAATGTTCAAATTATTTTCCACACTAGCTTTGTTATTAATGTGAGGGCCATAGATTATGCAATTTATTTGTGGATGGCACGCCTCAAGTTATTTCAAAAGATTGTACTCAATTACTAGTAATTCATTAGTTAAAGCCAACATTTGCAATTTTCGCATAGTAAACTGAATTGGACCCATGAGGTTCCCAGTTTCGACTTTATACTAGAAACAATTTCAATCACAAAAATAAATTGTTCATTCAACAAACATGAAAAAATAACACCTTAAAAAACCCAATCAACTTTTATTTTCAATTGAATGTTCAAATCCCTTTCAAGATATTAATGTTTGGATCAATTAGCTATTAGGAACAATGAATGAGCTGAAATGGGCCAAAATATATATTAAGGAAAATACGCAATTCAACACCTTAGTCAGTGTCTTTAAACCTCAAAATAAATGCTCCAAGGGCTGTTGATTTAAGCATGCACTTCAGCTTTGGGTAGATATGTTAAACATCAATTATTTTGGAATAGATATGGGCCAGCAGTGAGCCCAATACGCCATTTAGCCCCAAATGTTAAAGGACAATAACGTATGGTATTAATTGGGCCCGATCCAACATAAAAGTAAATTGTGCACTGCCTAGGATCGAACGATTCGAACCATTTATACATCTATTACCCCGCACGTGAATCACCCGTGCGACGCGATCAAATATAATAAATTCATCAACAAGCAAGGATAATATATATATCTAAGGAGTAGTTATTCACAGGAATACCAAATATTCTCCTTTAAAAGACCAAACATGATAAGGTTCATTCACTAGTCTCATTTACCTTAATCAAAATAGTTTATACAAATCCGAATTTATCATCAAGTTACAAGAATATCACATAGAGCATGCTTATGGGTCCTAGACTACCCGGACATAACATAATAGTCGCTACGCACGGACTCTCGTCACCTAGTACGTACGTAGCCTCCATATAATGTCAATTAATTAAATTATTATACTTATGGGGACAATTACCTCCTACAAGATTTAGAAAGGAGACTTACCTCACTCCAAAGTGCACTTCCAATACCAAGAATGAGTCCAAGCCCTCAATTCGGAGCCGAACGATCCCAAACTAGACAAACGAAGTAAGAACTAGTCAATATAGACTCAAAAGATTGAATTACAGCTATTTAAGCAATTTTCCATCCATTAACACAAGTTTCCTAAAATCCGACCCCAGGCCCACGTGCCCGAATTCTGAGATTTTTTGAAGAAAGTTGTTCTCTACGTCCTAAGGGTCAATAATATATGAATTCTAATTTATTCCCTAACAAATTTCGTGGTTAAATCTAACTTTTATTAAAATCCTAGGTTTTTTTGTTCTAACCCCATGATTTCACCTTAATACTAGTATTTAATCTACCTAAAACATAATTATTAAACTAAAAATAGGTAAAACACACTTACCTCAAGGTGCTAGGTGAAGTTCTTTTCTCAAAGCTCTAAAATCGCCCAATGGAGGAGTGACAATGTGATAAAAATAACATAGAACCCGTATTAAATGAACCTCACTACTTCAGCGATTTTCGCATCTGCGGTCAGGGGATCGCATATGCGGTCCCGCATCTGCGAGAAATGGACCGCATCTGTGAAATGGGCCAAAAGAGCTGGGACCGCATATGCGGTCTGCAGGGCGCATCTGCGGAGCCGCTTCTACGGTTCCTAGCCTGGTTGCCATGGGCTGCTTCTGCGGTCACGCACCTGCGGTCCAGCAACCGCATGTGCGGTTATGACAGAAGCAGCAAATTACAGCCCTTCTCAAAAAATCCCACCTCACTCGAGCCTTGTCCGATTGTCGCTCGGGGCTTCTGGGCTCCACCCGAACATACCGACAAGTCTGAAATCATAAGACGGACCTACTTGAACCTTCATAACACCCATAATAAAGCTAAATCTAGGAGTCAGCCTGTAAAACCAAATGAATCAAACTTATGAACTTCAAGTTCTTAATTTTCCTCCAACGGGCCAAAATGCTCTTAAATTACTCAGATTGACACCAAATTTTACAAGCAAGTCTTAAATGATATTTCAGACCTGTTCCAGGCTTCAGAACCAATATACGAGCCCGATACCTGTGAAATCAGTCATTAATTAGTTTCCTTAAATCCTTAAAACTTTAAATTAATAATTTCTAATAAAAATTCATTATTCGGGGTAGGAACCTCGGAATCGAATTTCGAGGTTTATGCCCAGGTCCCATATTTTCCTACGGACCCTCCGGGACCGTCAAATCGCGAATCTGGGTCCGTTTGCTCAAAATGTTGACTAAGGTGAAACTTAGCTTTTTAAGAAAATTCTAAGGAATCAAATGGGCATATTTCACTCCAAGCTCTTTCAAATCCCGAACCGCAAGTCGTAAATTAGCTAAAGGAAGCACGAGAAATTCTATTTAAGGGAACAGGGTTCTAAAAGGCAAAACGATCGGTCGTGTCGTTACAAATAATAACAACTGAGACTAAGATATTATATGAATAAATGAATATGACTAAGTATCAAATATCAATGAAATCATGTATATGATAGCAAGAAACGACCACTATGGGTCCCAACAATATCGACATAAAGACTAAACATGATATCTAGCATGATGTACAACTCAATTTACTTATCATATGGTGAAAACACAGATATCAACAAAATAAGACCACTACACACTATCCTCGAAACAATCGAGTCAACATTCACAGGGTGCACGCCTACACGCCCATCACCTAGCATGTGCGTCACCTCAACATCAATCACATAACATATAATTCAGGGTTTCATATTCTCAGCACTAAGTTTAAAAGAGTTAGATATCTCAAACCGTAAAGTTCTTTATTCCACTATGCCCTTGCCTCGTAAATCGGTCTCCGAACCTTGAATCTAGCCACAATTAATATGATTCAGTCAATACAATTTGTAGAAATTAATTCCATGTGAAAATATTAATTTTTCACAAAAATCCAAAAATTAACTAAAAATCGCTCGTGGGACCCACATATCGGAATCCGAAAAACTTTATAAAATCTGATAATCCATTCAATTACAAGTTCAACCATAATAATTTTACTCAAATTCGACTCGGGATCGATGTTCAAATTTCAAAAATACGTTTTATGGAATTTTAGAAAATTCCTGCATTTCTCTTGAAATATCAATAATCTAACGCCAAAAATGAAGATTAATTCATGGAATATAATCACAAGGGAGTCAAGAACACTTACCCCAAGTTTTGTGGTGAACTTTGCCTCTGAAAATTGCACAAATGGGGCTTAGAAGTCTAAAAATGGAAGAAAACTCGGACTGCTCCGCTATACACTGTCCAGAATTTTGCTTACTGTTCACGCGTGTTACTACTCACAGTACTGATCACGCGATACTATTCACAGTGCTGTGAAAAAATGCAGCAGCTTTTCTTCAAGTCTAAATCGATCCGTTAACCTTTCGACATCCACCCGAGGCCCTCGGGACCTCAACAAAATGCTTCAACAAGTCCTAAAATATCATACGAACTTAGTCGATGTCTCAAATTATATTGAACAATACTAAAACATCAATCATACCCCAATTTAGGCCTATTAAAAACTAATAAATTTCAAAACCTATCAAATCAATTCCTATTGACCTCAAATTTTGCACACAAGTCATAAATGATATAACGAAGCTGTTCAAATTTTCAGAATCGTATTTCAATCCCGGTATCAAAAAGTCAACTTCCCGGTCAAACTTCCAAACTCAAAATTCCTATTTCTGCCATTTCAACCCTAAATTAACTATAGACTTTTAAAAAGAATTTCGGACATGCTCCTAAGTCCAAAATCACCATACGGAGCTATTGGAATCATCAAAAATCCATTATGGGGTAATTTACACATATTTTACCATCCAGTTAATTTATTCAACTTAAGATTCCAAAACATGGATTGTTCTTTCAATAAAATGTTGAATCATCTGAATATAAAACTTGACCATTCTCGCAAGTCATAATTCACAAAACGACACTACTTAAGACTTCAAATAGCTGAACGGGATGGAAATGCTAAAAAGGACAGATCGTGTCGTTGCAATTATATAGTCCATGTGCCACTATTTTATTTTTTTTGACAGGAATGTGAATGCAATGTTGAAATATACTCCCCGTTTAATTTTATTTATCCATTTTGAATTTTTCACTCCATTTAAGAAATATTAAATCTAATAAGTATTTTACTATGTAATTCTTAATAACGCTATCATTTCAAAAGTCTTGGAAAATAAGGGTAAAACAAGAATTTTTTTTATCTTTCTCTTGATTTGCTAAAATGAACAAATAAAAATAAATATATATTTTTAGTATATTGGACAAATAAAAATAAATACATGGAGTAATTTTTAACATTAGCAATTATGTAATTATGACAAATCTATAGCATTTTTATTATTTGAATACTCCAACTGTGAGAGGATACCTTAGAACGAGGCATTCCCTTTATCGAGGTTACTTGAAATTCAAGTATCTCAAATAATTATAAAATATATGGACTCAAGGAACTGTTTATTTACATGGTAAAATAAAGTGATCCTCTTTCGCCTGCATTTTTTATTCTTTCACCTAAGGTATTATCAGGAGTTTGAATACTTTATTTGATAATCCTTATTATTATGGCTTCGGTTGTTTAAGTAGAGTCCAAATATTAATCATCTTGCCTATAGAGATGATACTATCATTAAATATTGGTATTGTTACTCCATATTCGAGGATAATAATGTTCGAAAAATAGTTAATATATTACATGTGACTAAGAAATAAATTATGGTTAAATATGCTTAGCCAAAATTACAAGGACTAAAATCAAGATTCACCAATAATTGAGGGACCAAAACTGCAATTATCACATAAGACAAAATTAACTTAATAAAAGTTCAACTAAATAATTTGAAAAGTTTGCAATTTACAGTTTTATATCAAAAGTCACCTGTGAATAGTTAAAATTCACTTTATCTGCATGTCTAGTTTCTTTTTCCTTTTTTCCTTGTGAGACGTTTCTCAAGAGTGTAACATCAAAAAAAATCCAATTTAGATAGTTGGAAGAAAATATTATGTTAGAGAAAGTTAGAGTGTAAAGGAATATGAAAAATGAATAAAAAGAAGGAACCTAACAATTAACATATAATTTACATATGTGATAATTAAGTTATAAATAATTAAATCATTAAATAAATTATGAATGATATAATTAGTAATAGTAAGCAGAACCATCTTTTAAAGCATAAACGATTATTATTTCTGAATCAAAAGTCATCCATGACGTTTTTATTAAATCATAAAAAGTATAAAGAACAAGGAAATAATAAAAACAAAGACGACATTGAAATCACATATGACATACAAGTGAATAATCGAGATTAGTAGAGTTCCTGCCTCTTGAGATTAATACCCACTGCAATAGTATCTAGAAATTAAAGGTGAGTATCGACAATTAATACAAAACCAGCCATCGTTGCAGTCATTGGTTGTAGTACATGATCTTAAACAAGTATTAAGTTGTGGCAGCACTCTTTTCTCGAGGCGGGAGAGCATATGATCAACATTTGGTGTAGCTATAACTTGTTTTCCTGAGATCCACATTACATTGACTGAAATATTTCACTATCGTTAGAATCAAATAACCATTGGCGTAATATTAAAATTCAATATTTATACATCATATAATGTACGAAAAATGGCCAAATATATCCATATACTATCAGAAAAGGTTTAAATGTATCCCTCGTTATACTTTGAGTTTATATATGTCCCCGTCTTTATATTATTGATTCAAATATAATTCTTTTTTTTAAGTTTGTTCAAAGTAGACACTCAATCCTACGTAACACTGATTTTTGATGAGGTGGATGCCACATAGCTTGCCACCTCAGCGCCCCTAATCCATTTTACCCCTCCCTTCTATTGTTTTTCCACCACTAAAATTTCCTTCACCTCCACAACTATTGCCACCATTATGCTACTATGAAAAATATTGTATTTCAAATTTAGTCTTTTATATATGGATTATGAGCGTTGAGGTGGCATGACATTTGTCATCCACCTCATCAAATATCAGCGCTATGTAGGATTGGATGTATACTTTGGACAAACTTAACAAAAGAAGAAATATTTCAACGAATAGTATTATGGCAAAGATATATTCGGACCCAAAGTATAACAAAGGGATATATTTAAATATTTTCTCATAATACAAGGATATATTTGGTCATTTTCCATATAATGTAACACACGGGTGCACATTAATGGATTCAGTTGAAATATGTGCAAGGTCAGATGCATTAACAAACACAATGTATAAATATATATATACATAGAGAGAGAGAAATAGAGATACATAGTGGCTATAATGAAGAATGGTGATAACGAAACCAAGATTAAGTATTGCCACACTATAAATAATTGTCATGCTTTATGAAAGATTTTGTATAAGTATACATTGTTGTTCAAAGGTCCTAATGTATAAGCCTCTCGATAAATAACATACGTAGTTTCTAGCATGTACTATACTTGCTGATTTTTTTATTTGTGGTCTCTATGTTTAAGTCTTGATCATGATCCCCCTTCCACACACCTTTTTTTTAATTGATGCAATCTATAATTTAATGTCCCGTTTTCTTTTGAAAGTGTACACATTTTCGTGTTAGGATATATGTAGGGTATTACTAATGTTTGCCATTCAAAGTTAAATCAAATCGATTTGAAATTTATCACTCAATTAAATACAGCCAAATATTTTTCAAAATGTAAGTAATTAAAGATATATATCACATCAAGAAACACTGAAATTCAATATTTATATCGAAAAGGAAAAAGAACTAAAGAGCACGACTCATGAAACCGAAAGAGTAAATGTTAATAGCAAACATCAAAAAGAAAAAAATCATTAGAAATCGTTAAAATGATTTTAGCAAATACAATTTGCGAAATGATTCAGTACGTGTGAACACAAACCGAACTTGGTTGTGGTTGAAATAAATGGTAAAAACACTATACCTCTAGAATCAAACATTTCCAACATCATAATTATCAAAATCAAATAATCAACCGATTTTATATGAGAAATCACACAAATAAATATCATATAATAATTCATATGCATGGACATTTATGAATTCAATTCGTCTGAAATATGTGAAAAGCCACATCCAAGGAAACAAAAACATATAGAAGAATAGTATGGAGATGAAAACTAACCGGTCGCTATTATGATAAGAATATTGATAATAAAATTAATCTTAAGAAATGCCATGTTAAAAATAACGTTTTATTCTTAATGAAAGTTTTATGTGAATATCTCATTATGGATTCAAAGATCATAATTTATAGACCTCTTGATAAGCATCTTTCCGTACATTTCAAAATAATTAAATATTTTAAAATGAGATATATGACCCAGAAGTACTCTATAGCGGCATATGCTTTTTTGCTTTTATATTTTAAAAAGAGATATATGACCTAGATTGATTTGATTTCAGATCCATTTTCTCCGTATGATGCATGTTCCTATTAAAGATGAACCCCATTCGAAGCATTTGCCACATGGCTATTAAACTTTTCTACTGAATTACGCATTGTCCACTTGATTTAAAGAAACTGAAGACTTTTTTATTTTGTGATTGTAAATTCTTTTGTGTTAGGATTTATGTAGGGTATTAAAATTTAGAATTAAAAGCTCAAATTGAATTGTTTATTATATTTTTCATTATTAGTATTCATAATGTTTAATCGAATTAAGTGTACATGATTTGAGATTAGTAGTTTTATATGTATATGCAATACTAATAGGTAACTAAGGCCAAATATTAAGAATTAAAAATCATCTAGTGAAAATAAATAAGAATTTGATTTTACAATATCAATTTTTCATTATAGCCTAAAAACTGAAAAGAATTTAATTAGTCGATCCATATCTTATTTAAATTTTTCTGAAAATAATAGGAGGCAACTTAACAATACCAAATTTAAAATACACAGAAGTCAAAGTACATAATTGGGAAAGATGTTTGACAAGATGTTAATTGTTTTAGAAAATGCATTATTGACTCATTTATTTTTGATACATGGATGTTCACAAGATGAGTGGTGAAGAATACGAACGCTAACATATATATGCGATGATTAGAAAGAAATAAAAATGATCACATCGTTAATATGTGTAAGTAGCACGTATTGAGGAGAAAATGAGAGATGGTGTGATGACCCAAGGAGTCATTGTCACGATTCGGATTTTTCACCATCGGGAGTCATGATGGCACCTACCGTCGGAGCTAGGCAAGCCAAGTATTTAAACATTTTCTGATAATAACCCAACAACAACAATTATAATAATAACGTGTCATTTAAATAAAAGCGGAAGTCTTTAAAACATAGATAATTGAAAACCCAAAATGCGAAAGTTTAATATTTCTCTACCCAAGACTGGTATCGCTATCTCACGAACTACTAAAGAGTGCTACAAACAAGTCTGAATAGAAAATACATAAATGTCTGTCTCGGTACGATGAAAACAAACTGAAAACATGGAAAGGGACTTCGGCCTGCGAACGCCAGCTAGGCTACCTCGTAAGTCCCTGGACTGAAGTCAGCTCCCGATCAATATCCTACTGATGTGGTCCAAAAGCTGCTTCAGTACCGTGATCTGTGCAAAAGAGCACAGAAGTGTAGCATCAGCACAACCGACCCCATATGCTGGTAAGTGCCTGGCCTAACCCCGACGAAGTAGTGACGAGGCTAGACAGGACTATCAATCAACCTGTACAGTTTAATATATATATATATATATATATATATATATATATATGCAATAAAAGAGAAGAATACAGAAATTAAACAGTTAAGAGGGAGGGAAGCATACTATGGGGGGGAGTACAGTTCGGATATAAAGTCAACAATTTAAGTAAGAAATAGGGCAATAATAATAATTAATGAGAGCAGAAAAATCAACAGTTGCACGGCATCAACCTTCGTGCTTTTACTCTCATTCTCACCAAAAGCAATCAAATAAAGTGCACGACATCAACCTTCGTGCTTTCCCTCACATAACTCTCATATCATGGCACGGAATGATCCTTCGTGCAATTATAATCAAATCAGAGCACGGAATGTCCCTTCGTGCATAATTAATCAAAGCATGGCACGGAATGAACCTTCGTGCAAATATAATCAAAACATGACACGGAATGATCCTTCGTGCAAATATAAACAAAACATGGCACGGAATGACCCTTCATGCATTATCACTCTTCCTCACCCAAACAGTAATCACAACCAAACGGGACGAGGGAATAAACAAATAATAAGAAATATTCCGGCAAGGAAATTACACAATTAACAGCTAAATCCCGGCAAGGGAGCAACAACAATAACTTTCATATCCCGGTAAGGGAGAATAATCAATATACTCAAACCATCCCGTCAAGGGATTAATCATAATACCTTCTATTTCCTTCATTTCTTACCCAATAGTCGTTTTATTTTTCGAGCCAACGCTCCAAATAATTTACAACTCACAATCAATCCTCATACTCTTCACATTTCATAGGATTCATCAGTTAACATGGTAGAGTCATAACAATATCAGAATAAGTACAAACAAGGACCCACGATCATGTTAGACACCGGTGTATAGATACTCGTCCATACCTATACACCGTACTCAACATTTAGCAATTATCAAACAACACCCTAATCATATTCCCACAAACCAAAGTTAGATCAAACACTTACCTCGGTCCAAAGAATAACAATCAATCCTCAAATACCACCTTTCCTCTACAATCCGACTCCGAAATAATGATATCTAGGCATAATTAATTCAATAACAACAATAAAGACTCAATGACAACATCCCATAGCCTAGATATAAATTTTCTATAATTTTTCCAAAGATACCAAAATTCGACACCGGGCCCACATGGTCCAAACACGAAGCTAGGACCAAAACCCAATCACCCATAACCCCACGAGTTCAAATATGTAATTTATTTTAAGATTCGACCCCAAATTGAGGTTGAATCATCCAAAATTCTCTAAACCCTAACTCTACCTAAAACCCCTAATTTCGACTGTGATATCATGTTTTTAGGCTTAGAAATTGGTGATTAGTTGAAGAAATTAAGAGAAGACGACGTTAGGAACACTTACTTATAAAGTTATGGAGGAAAAGCTCTTCAAAATTCGTCTATGGGGTGTGAGGAAGAAGGGTTCGTGTGGAAAAAAGGAGTGAGTCCCATAACTATTCTGTTTTCAGACTTTAAAAAATCACTGGGCAAAAATGCCCTTCGCGTTCGCGGAAAAGGGGCCTCGTTCGTGAAGGGTTAATTCAACAGACCATCGCGTTCGCGATGAGGAGGCTGCGAACGCAAAGAGAAAGACTGGGGGGTCCAGGGAAATGCTCTACGCGAACGCATGGAGTGGCTCGCGAACGCGGTGAGTGTGATGATCCGGCCCGTTGTCACGTGAGTTATCGCCCGTTTCCCCCATATTATGCTGCTCTATGTTTCAATATCAGTATTTGAATGAATCAGATAGAATTGAATTGGTTTTAGTTGGAAATGAGGCACAT
>MU728419.1:31821-70637 GCA_026770625.1 Nicotiana glauca
ATATATATATATATCAAAAAACAATAGCTATAAAAAATGAAAAAAGAGAAGAACTACGCATTCAAATCGGGAAGTAGTTGCAATTGGACTTTTAAAATAATTTTAAAATTAAAAATGAAATTAAAAAAATAATGAATTACCAATTCAAATTGGGAGTAGTTTCAAATTGGAGTTTTAAAAATTATTTTAAAATAAAAATAAAGAAAATAAAGAAAATAAAAAATTAAATATAGAACAAAAGTTATTGGTTATTATTTTTGAATTTAAATATATATAAAAATAAAAATAATAAAATAAAAACTAACACACACACACACACATATATATATATATATTAATTAGTTACTTTATTTTAATTAATAAATATAGATATCTTATAATTATTTGAGTTTTAAAATTATTTTAAAATAAATAACACGAAAATAAAGACATAAAAAACTTTCAGAGAAAATTTTTTAATAAAGTAGTATGCTAATAAAACTTTCTATTAGCAATGTAATAATATTAAATATTAGATGATATAACAAAAGAAAAATACATAACAAAAAAGTTATTCAATGCGTTCCCTGTATAAGTCCTGTTAGTTTAAAAGAGATTTTGTTCATTAAAATTTAGATAATATTATTAAGAACAATAGAATAAAATTTAAAATAAAAAAATATTTCAACAGTAATAAATTATAAATCTTCTTATATATGACAAAAAAGAAATCAATTATTAAATATTGGTTAATATAATAAAAAAATATAGAACAAAAAAGTTATTCACTAACTATATAAGTACCTTTGATTTAATAGAGATTTCATTATTGGGTATATCGTATTGACAAGTAAGATTACAATTGAATTTTATTAAAGCAATACAATCTAATAAAATCAAACAAGCCCAATCATAATTTAATTTAATTAATATTTTTTAATACTGACCGCGCATCGTGCGGGTACGACCACTATTACTAATTAATAACCATGGTAAGAATTAAAGAACTCGAATCATACTTCATATATAACTAAATTAAATTAAAATTGTTAGTTTTGGCTTATAAAGAAATTCTTTTTGTTCTTTTTCTTTAGACTTAAATCCCACAAGAAAACTGTCTAGGAGATCCATCATTGGGAAGAGTCCAGTTGTTTTATTATTTTATTCTGAATTTTTTTTGTAGATTTTTTTTTCATAACTACTTCGATACTACACAATTACGAAATCACAAATAAGAAGTTAATATTTTTCTGCATCCTATTGCTAATCATCTAGAGAATTCTCCCATCCCACGCAGTGTTCCCAATGCATAATTAAAGCAAAACAATAACGAGGGCGGACAAGAAACTCCCCGAGAGGCCAAAGGCCGAAGAAATAGCAGCTCACGGGATACTCAGACTTCCCCCAAGCATGGTCTGTCACGACCCATTCCCATAATAGGTCATGATGGCACCCGACACCGATGTCAGGCAAGCCGACGCGGAAGTATAATTAAGTTCTCATTTTTACTTTTACCAAAATTAAGCGCAACAGATTCTCAGATCTAAAGTTGAGAACATAAATGATCAATAATGTATCAAAGTGATAATACAACCCACAAATAAATGTCTACTCGAGTGTGTGCCAAGACTTGGTGTCACAAGTAATAGGCATCTAGTAGAATATACAAAAGAATATCTCTATCCTATTGTCTGAGATAGAAAAGACAGCAAAAGTAAGAAAAGACTCCATCCGGCTGCTGAACAGCATAGGAAGGGGAGCAACTCACCGTGGAAGTCTCAGCTTATGAATTAGGGGGGCGCACCAGATTGGTAGCCAGATGTACCTGCCTTAGATCCTGTACAATTAAGTAAAGAAGCGTAGTATGAGTACATAACAATATGTACCCAGTAAGTATCCCGTCTAATCTCGAAGAAGAAGAGACGAGAGGTCGACTTGATACTTACTAGGGTCAAATAATATAATGAAGTGCTATGCTAAGCATGGGGATCTCCAGTAATCAACAGTTTATAACAAGAGGTAAAATCATGTTCTTTACAATATTCCAGTTAACTATTTACATTTCGAAATATTAGCTAAAACAATTCAAGTATAAGTTTTCACATAGATTTCATGCACACATTATCTGAGGTCGACGACCCGATCCAACAGAAAATAAACTGTGCACTGCCGAGGGTCGAACGACGCGAACCATAGATGCATCTATTTATACCGAGGCGGTCGGCCCGATCCACAAATAACAAGAAAAATCAAGAGTACACACGAAGGCGCATTTATATTTTAATAAATTCATACAATGGTTCCACAAGTATACATGTTCACTATTATTCTGTTTCAAGTCTCTAGCATATCCTATGTGATCATATTAGCAATAATTATAGAGATATTCACAATTATGACATGATGTGGGTCATAGACTACCCGGACCATTAACATAATAGTAGCTACGCACGGACTCGCGTCACCTAGTGGTTCGTAGCCCCCGCATTTAGAAGCAATTACTCAATTGTTATACCTATGGGGACAATTCCCTCTTACAAGGTTAGAAAGAAGACTTACCTCACTCCAAAGTATACTTTCAATGCCAATAACAAGCCTGAATCCTCAATTCGAAGCCGAACGATCCCAAACTAGTTAAATGAAGGAGGAACTAGTCAATATAGACTCACAAAATCGAATTCTAACTATTTAAGAAATTTTCCAACCCTTAACATAGGTTTCCTAAAATCCGACCCTGGGCCCACGTGCCCGGATTCCAAAAAATTTCGAAGGAATTTGCTCTCTACAACCTAAGAATCAATAATATATTATTTCTAATTAATTCCATAACAATTTTCATAGTTAAATCCAAATGTTAGCAAAACCCTAGGTCTTGCTCTAACCCCTTGATTTGACCTAATTTCTAGTGTTTAATCTACCTAATATACAAGTATTAAACTAAGTATGGGTGGAATAGACTTCCCTCACAATGCTAAGTGAAGACCTTCTCTCAAAAGCTCCCAAATCGCCTAAAGGAGGAGTGAAAATGTCATAAAAATGACTTAGAACCCATCTTTAATGAACCTCACTAGTTCAGTGATTTTCGTATCTACGGTTAGGGGACCGCATCTGCGAGAATGAGACTGTGAAAAAGGGAGGGAAAGCTGGGACCGCTTCTGCTGTCTGAAGGCCGCATTTGCGGAGCCGTATCTGTGACTTGGGAGATGCTTCTGCGGTTCCTGGCCTGGCTTGCTTAGGCCGCTTCTACGATGCACAGACCGCTTCTGCGGTCCAAGAACCGCAGATGCGGTTATGACAGAAACAGTAAATCTTCAGCCATTATCAACTTTTTGCACTTTACTCGAGCCTCGTTCGATTGACGCTCGGGGCTCTCGGGCCCCGCCCGAACATACTGGCAAGTCTGAAATTACGAGACGGACCTACTTGAACCTTCGGAACACCCGAAACAACGCTAAATCTAGAAATCACTCCCTAAAACCAAATGAATCAAACTTATGAACTTCAAGTTCTTAATTTTCCTCCAACGGGCCAAAACACACTAAAACTACTCGGATTGACACCAAATTTTACAAGCAAGTCTTAAATGATATTTCGGACCTGTACCGGGCTTCGAAACCAAAATACGAGCCCGATACCTAGAAAACCAATGATTACTTAGTTTCTTTAAATCCTTAAAACTTTAGATTAATAATTTTCAATAAAAAATTCATTACTCGTTCTAGGAACCTCGGAATTCGATTCCGGGCATATGCCCAGGTCCCGTATTTTCCTACGGATCCTCTGGGACCGTCAAATCACAAATCCGGGTCCGTTTGCTCAAAATATTGACCATAGTCAAACTTAATCTTTTAAGAAAATCCTAAGGAATCAAATGGGCATATTTGACCCAAAACTCTTCCAAATCTCGAACCAACCGTCCCCGCAAGTCGTAAATTAGCTAAAGCAAGCACGAGGAGTTTTATTTAAGGGAATGGGGTTCTAAAAGGCAAAACAACCAGGCGGATCGTTACATTCTCCACCTCTTAAACAAACGTTCGTCCTCGAACGGACATAGAAAAGTACCTGAGCTACTGAATAAATGGGGATATATGCTTCGCATGTCCTCCTCGGACTCCCAGGTCGCCTCCTCGGCTGGTTGGGCCCTCCATTGGACCTTTACCACAAAAATCCTCTTGGATCTCAACTGGTGATCCTGTCTATCAATAATGGCAACTGGCTCCTCCTCATAACCCAAGCTCTCGTCGAGCTGAATAGTAATGAAGTCTAACACATGGGAAAAGTCGGCATGATACTTTCGAAGTATCGACACATGAAAAACTGGATGAAATCCCGATAATCTGGGGGTAACGCAAGCTCATAAGCAACCTCCCCAACTCTCTTCAACACCTCAAAAGGGCCAATAAACCTTGGGCTCAACTTGCCTTTCTTCCCAAACCTCATAATGCCCTTCATGGGCGAGACTTTCAAGAGAACCTTCTCGCCAACCATAAATGATACACCACGCGCCTTCTGATCCGCGTAACTCTTCTATCTGGACTGAGCTGTGCGATGCCTCTCCTGAATCAGCTTCACCTTATCCAAGGCATCCTGTACCAAGTCTGTACCATACAACTTAGCCTCACCAGGCTCGAACCATCCGATAGGATAACAATAACGGCGAGCATATATAGCCTCGTATGGAGCCATCTCAATGCTGGACTGATAGTTGTTGTTATATGCAAACTTCACCAAGGGCAAGAACTGATCCCACTGCCCTCCAAAGTCAATCACATATGCTCTAAGCATATCCTCTACAATCTAAACTGTCAGATCCGACTGCCCGTCGGTATGAGGATGGAATGCTTTGCTAAGCTATACACGGGTCCCCAACTCACTCTAAACGACTCTCCAGAAATAGGAAGTTGTCACGACCCCAACCCCAGTCGTGATGGCGCCCAACACAATGCTAGGCAAGCCCGACCAATCCAACACTCACAATCCCTTATATAGAGTTCGTTATCAATTAACAGGATTCAAATGCCAAATTAACATGATTATAACTCTGTAACAGTAGATAACATATGCGGAAACCAAGAAAATACCACTACAAATCCCACCGATCTGGTGTCATGGGTCAAGCGCCTCTAATACAAGTCCGAGAGCAACCTATACATAGAATAGTCTAGAATGTGGAAAGTAAAGAGGATAAGGGGAAAAATCGGGTCCGGCGGACGCCATGCAGCTACCTCGATAACTCTGGTGATAATCTGAACAGCAGCAGAAAGCCCTAATATGCCTCCGGAATACCTGTATCTGCACACATGGTATAGGGAGTAATGTGAGTACTCCGACTCAGTAAGTAATAGCAATAAATAATGACTGACGGAAAGAAAACTTATAAAAACACTACGCAGTTCTATATTAAAATAGCAAGAACATTAAGACAGCAGCTAAATGAAGAAGTCCGGTAAAAATCCTTTAAGCCAGTACTCAACTCATTTATTTCTCACAATAACCGAAATTATAATTATACCGCTGCGGCGTGCAGCCCGATCCGTATAGTTTACTGCTGCGGCGTGCAGCCCGATCCATCTATATATATATATATATATATATATATATACATATATACATATATACTGTTACAGTGCGCAGCCCGATCCGATTATAATAGTAGTCGACTGCGCTCACTAGGGGTGTGCAGACTCCGGAGGGGATCCTAACGCCCAAGCGCTATACTACTGCGGCGTGCAGTCCGATCCATGTAAATATACTGCTGCGGCGTGCAGCCCGATCCGATAATATACTGCTGTGGCGTGCAGCCCGATCAGTATAAATATATATACTGCTGCGGCGTGCAACCCGATCCATAGCATATCAAATACCCTCACAATGGGGTTCTCAACCCCTCTCAGTCAATATAGACTTGGCCTCTCGGGCACACTAAGATAAGACAGGGTTCCCAACCCACACGTTACTCTCATTTGGATTAATCGGTTTCTAAGCTGGTTCGTATTATGTTTAGCAGTTAAGAACGTGATTGAGGGTATGTTTTTAACAGGTAAAGTGAGGTCAATCACGTACAATTGCCCCTAAGGGTTCTACAGGTCGGCACAAGGCCCCAAACATGGCAACTAGCCCAAACTATAATGATATCAATTAAATCCCAGTCAGAAATACAGTAGAATCATCAAACGGGATGGACCAAGTCCTAATCCCCAGCAGTAATGGAACCCCCCCTCATCATGCAGCATGCGTCTCACCTCAACATAGCACTACGTTGTTCAAATCCGAGGTTTCAAAACCTCAGAACATCATTTATACCCATTAGTCACCTCAAGCCGGCCAAAGTCCTAGCTCGCTATACCCTTGCCTTGCAAATCAATCTCCTCGAGCGTCGAATCTGATCAAAACCACAACGAATACGTTACAATAGGCCAAGGGAACATCACCCAATCGAAAAGACTCAAAAAATATCGAAAATCACAAAATTTGCAAAACCCGAGCCCCGGGCCCACTTCTCGAAAAATTAAAAAATTAACATCACCGGATTCCTTATCTTGCTACGAGTCTATACATATCAAAATTACCAAAATCGGAGTCCATTTGACCCCTCAAATTCCACTTTAAAATACCAAATTTTCAAGTCCTAGCCTTACCCCCTTTTGATGAATTTCCACAAATTTCCATGTAGATTCTACCATTAATTCATGTATTTAGGCCAAGGAACTCACCTCGAATCACACCTAGTCGAAATCCCCTTCAACTTCCGTCCAATAGCTCTCAAGGTTGCTCAAAAATGGTGGAAATAAGACTTGGTTCGCGGATGAAATGTTATTAAAAACCATTCTGCCCAGGTGACCTTTTCCTCTATGCGAACGTGAGGGCTATCTCGCGTTCGCGAAGCTCAAATTTCCATCTGCCAAAAATGCCCTTACCGGACGCGACCCACACCACGCGAACGCGAAGATTCCTCCAAGGCACCTACGCGAACGCGAATGAACGCATGTGAACGCGAAGGCAAAAACCCCTGAGCCTCAATTCCTTATACGCGTTCGCGGCTACTGCCTCGCGAACGCGATGCACACTCAGCTACCCATCCGCGAATGCGGACCCACATATCGCGAACGTAAAGAGTAATTCACCTGCCTCCCAAGATCCTTCTTCGCGAACGCGTGACCCTTACGCGAACACGAAGGGTTAATTCTCTGCAACACATAGCTGGAAAAACCTGCAATCCTCAAAGGCCGAAATTGGTCCGATTGACCATCCGAAATCACCCCGAGGCCCCCGGGACCTCAACCAAAAGCACCAACACATCCTAAAACATCATTCAAACTTGTTCCAATCATCAAAACACATCTAACAACGCTAAAACCATCCAATCACATCGAATTTAAGCCTAAGTTTCTAAAAAATTCCGAAATATGAATTTGATCAAAAACCCAACCAAAACACCTCCGAATGATCTGAAATTTTGCACACACATCCAAAATCACCTAACGAAGCTACAAAAACTCTCGGAATTCCATCACGACCCTTTGATCAAAATCTCACCTATCAACCGGAATTCGCCAAAATACTAACTTCGCCAATTCAAGCCTAATTCTACATCGGACCTCCAAAATCAATTCCGATCACACTCCTAAGTCACAAATCATCCCCCGAAGCTAACCGAATCACCAAAAATCACATCTGAACCCTCTAACTCAATAGTCAACATCCGGTAGACTTTTCCAAAATAAGCCTTCCTTTAAGAGACTAAGTGTCTCTTTTCCATCTAAAACCAATCCAATTCAACTCATTCACCCAAGACTCCTATAATGAAACATAAGGAAGCAGAAAATAGGAAAAACGGGGCAGTAACTCATGTAACGACGGGCCGGGTTGTCACAGAAGTGAACTGAGGGCCTCTGTCTGATATGATGGAAATAGGCACCCACACTGAATCGAACTTCCGCAAAGTCCGCGGCAACCCAACTACAAAATCCATGGTGATACGCTCCCATTTCCACTCCAGGATAGGCATCCGCTGAAGTAGGCCATCCGACCTCTGGTCTTCATACTTGAGCTGCTGTCAATTCAAACACTTAGCCACATACTCCACTATGTCTTTCTTCATTCTCCGCCACTAATAATGCCGCCTCAAGTCACGATACATCTTCATAGCACCAGGATGAATGGAATACCGCGAACTGTAAGCCTCATCTAGAATCCTCTCCCTCAGACCATCAATATTAGGAACACATAGACGACTCTGGAGTCGCAAAACACCATCCTCACCAATAGAAACCTCCCTGAAGCAATGTCTCCCTAAGAACCGCCAAATGTGGATCATCGAACTGCTGGGCCTTGATCTGCTCCAATAATGAAGACTGAGCGACTACACACGCAAGAACTCAGATGGGCTCTAAAATGTCCAACCTCATAAACCTGTTAGCCATGGACTGAATGTCCAAAGCTAGTGGTCTCTCCGCTGCTAGAATGAATGCCAAGCTACCCATACTCTCCGCCTTTCTGCTCAAGGCATCTGCGACCACATTCACCTTGCCCGGATGATAAAGAATGGTGATGTCATAATCCTTTAGTAACTCAAGCCATTTGCGCTGCCTCAAATTAAGATCCCTCTGCTTGAATAAATGTTGCAAGTTGCGATGATCGATGTAAACCTCACATGACACCCCATACAGATAATGCCTCCATATCTTAAGAGCATGAACAATCGCGACCAACTCTAAATCGTGCACATGGTAGTTCTTCTCATGAATCTTCAGCTGACGCGAAGTATATGCAATAACTTGCCCCTCATGCATCAATACACATCCCAAACCAACACGTGAAGCGTCGCAATACACCGTATACATCCCCGAGCCGAAAGGCAATACAAGAATTGTTGTGGTAGTCAAGGCTGTCTTGAGCTTCTGGAATATCTCCTCACAATCATCAAACTAACGGAATGGAGCACCCTTCTAGGTCAATCTAGTCAATGGTGATGCAATAGATGAAAAGCCCTGCACGAATCGCCGGTAATAACCTGCTAGCCCCAGGAAACTCCTGATATCAGTCATTGAAGTAGGACATGGCCAACTCTGAACTGCCTCAATATTCTTGGGATACACCTTAATACCCTCTCCTGACACAACATGTCCCAAGAATGTCACTGACCCTAGCCAAAACTCGCACTTGGAGAACTTAGCATATAGCTTCTGTTCCCACAAGGTTTGAAGCACTACTCTCAAATGTTGCTCGTGCTCTTCCAGGCTGCAAGAATATATCAAGATGTCATCAATGAAGAGAATAACAAATGAATCAATATAAGGTCTGAACACCCTGTTCATCAAATCCATGAACGCTGCTGGGGAATTAGTCAAGCCAAAGGACATCACCAAAAGCTCATAGTGGCTATATCTAGTCTGGAATGCAGTCTTCGGAACATCCATGTCCTGAATCCTCAGCTGATGATACCCTGACCTCAGGTCTATCTTAGAGAACACCCTATCACCCTGCAACTGGTCGAATAAATCACCGATGTGAGGCAACAGATATTTGTTCTTGATGGTGACTTTGTTCAACTAGCGATAATCAATGCACATCCGCATAGTCCCATCCTTCTTCTTCACAAATAATACTGGTGCACCCCAAGGTGACATACTGGCCTAACAAACCCCTTCGCCAACAACTCCTTAAGCTGCTTCTTCAACTCTTTAGGAGCCATACGGTACGGTGGAATAGATATAGGCTGGGTTCCTGGAGCCAAATCGATACAGAAATCAATATCACGATCCAGTGGCATGCTAGGAAGATTAGAAGGAAAAACATCAGCGAACTCTTGAACCACTGGAACTGAATCAATCATCGAGGACTCTGCGGTGGTGTCCCGAACATACGCTAGATAAGCTAAACACCCATTCTCGATCATATGATGAGCCTTCAGGAAAGAAATAACCCAACTAGGTGTATCAACTGTGGAACCCTTCCACTCCAATCTCGGAAACCCTGGCATCACTAGCGAAACAGTCTTGGCAATGGCAATCTAGGACGGCGTGATATGGAGATAATTAGTCCATGCCAAGGATGGCCTCAGAATCGATCATATCAAGCAACAAGAGGTCTGCTCTAGTCTCGAAACCACAGAACGTGACCACACAGGATCGGTAGACTCGATCCACAACCACGGAATCATCCACAAGAATGGACACATGAACAGGAGTGCCCAAAGGCTCAGGAGAAATAACCAGGAAACGAGCAAACAGAGATGACACATATGAATAAGTAAACCCTGGGTCAAATAATACCGAATCATCTCTACCACCGACGAAAATAATACCTGTGATGACGGCGTCTGAGGCCAATGCATCTGGCCTAGGCGGAAGAGCATAGAATCTAGCTGGAGCGTTGGTTGACTGGACCCCGCCTAACTGAGCAGTAGCTGGCTGACCTCTTAGTATCTGACCTCCACCTCTAGGATGGCCCCTACCAGCCTACCCACAACCTTTAGGTGGCTGGGCAGCTGGTGCTGAAATCATGGGCTGCTAACACTGCTGCACTGCCTTGCACTGAAGTCTGGGGCAGTATCTCCTCATGTGACCAGGGTATCCACACTCAAAATAACTTCGCGGCGCGGTGACCTACTGCCCTGATAAATGACTCTCAAAGGCCGTAGATCCACTAGAAGAAGCTAGGATAGCCGGTGGGCGATGTGAACTCTCCGGCATAGCACTGAAATAGGAACCAGAAGAATCCTAGGGACCTGAATACCCACTGGAGGAACCCTGAATAGCTCACAGACGATAAGAACTATCTGGCATAGCGCTGAAATATGGGAGCGATGGAGCACCCTGAGCAGATGGTGGTGCTGAGTATGGGGCCTGCTAGGCTAACCCCTCATAAACTGGCTTCTACCCCTAGCCGGGGCACCTCTGAACTCTCGAAAAATCTAGCCCTCTTATCCTGCTGCATCTTCTCTCTACCCCTCTAGCGATATCCCTCAATCATGCGAGCAATCTCAACAGCTAGCTGATACTCTGTACCCATCTCTATCTCTCGGGCCATACCTGATCGAATACCGGGGTGCAACCCCGTAACAAACCTCTGCACTCTCTTCGCATTTGTGGGAAGTATCATAAGTGCATGGCCAGACAACTTAGAAAACCTCGCCTCATAATCGGTCACCGACATCTGACCCTACTCAAGATGCTCAAACTTATACCGTAGCTCCTCCCTCTCAGAAGGTGAAATGTTCCTATCCAAGAATAGCTGTGCGAACTGACCCCAAGTGATGGGAGGTGAACCTGCCGGCCTGCCAAGAACATAGGACTGCCACTATCTACGGGCCCTGCCCTCAAGCTGAAAAGTAGAAAATTCAACTCTATGCGACTCCAGTATCCTCATATTGTGCAGTCTGTCCCTACACCTGTCTATGAGGTCCTGCGCATCCTCATCACGCTCACCCCCGAAGATCGGAGGGTGAAGTCTAGTCTATCGGTCCAATAGCTTCAACGGATCACCATTCGTAGCTGGTCTGGGTTGGGGCACCACTGCGGCAACTGGCTGGGCCCCATCTGCGAGTCGTGCACCCGGAGTCTGATACACTGCAGCTGCATGACCAGAAGCCTGAGCAGTAGGGGTCTGTGCTCCCCCTCCCGCCTCTGAGGTAGCTGGATCTGTTGGAAATAAACCAGCCTGAGTCATAGTATCCATGAATCGCAGCATACGGCCCATGACCTCCTGAAATCCCGGTGATGTCATAAAGTCTGTCGGGGCCGGCTCAGCCCGCGGGCACCTCGCCCTACTGCTCAATGATAGGATCTCCCATGGGATCTGCTGGTGGTGGTACTGGAATAGCTCTGGGACACCCTATTCCCTTACTACGGGCCGGTGCCCTCCCCCAGCCTCTAGCAATGGGGGGGGAGCAGCTCTACCCAGATCTGGAACATCAGCCGTGCATGTCCTCACCATCTGGGAGAGAATAGAAAGGGAAATTTAGTATACCAATCACTACAAGATAGGAAATAAACAAAGAGTAGTCTTTCCTAATACCCTATAGCCTCTTGAAGATAAATACAGACGTCTTCGTACCGATCTACAAGACTCTATTAAGTTTACCCTTGACTTGTGAGACCTACGTGAACCTAGTGATCTGATACCATGTTGTCACGACCCATTCCCATAATAGGTCATGATGGTGCTACACCCGACACCGTTGTCAGGCAAGCCGACGCGGAAGTATAATTAAGTTCTCATTTTTACTTTTACCAAAATAAAGCGCAACAAATTCTCAGATCTAAAGTTCAGAACAAAAATGATCAATAATGTATCAAAGTGATAATACAACCCAAAAATAAATATCTACTCGAGTGTGTGCCACGACCTGGTGTCATAAGTAATAGGCATCTAGTAGAATATACAAAAGAATATCTCTATCCTATTGTCTGAGATAGAAAAGACAGCAAAAGTAACAAAAAACTCCATTCGGCTGTTGAACGGCATAGGAAGGGGAGCAGCTCACCGTGAAAGTCTCGGCCTATGAATCAGGGGCGCGCACCAGACTGGTAGCCAGATGTACTTGCCTTAGATCATGTACAATTAAGTACAGAAGCGTAGTATGAGTATATAATAATATGTACCCAGTAAGTATCTCATCTAATCTCGAAGAAGTACAAGAGGTCGACTTCTACTTACTAGGGTGAAATAATATAATGAAGTGCTATGCCAAGCATGGGGATCACCAGTAATCAACAGTTTATAACAAGAGGTAAAATCACGTTCTTCACAATATTCCAGTTAACTATTTACATTTCGAAATATTAGCTAAAACAAATCAAGTATAAGTTTTCACATAGATTTCATGCGCACATTATGCCGAGGTCGACGGCCCGATCCAATAAAAAATAAACTGTGCACTGCCGAGGGTCGAACGGCACGAACCATAGATGCATCTATTTATACCGAGGCGGTCGGCCCGATCCACAAATAACAAGAAAAATCAAAAGTACACAGGAAGGCGCATATTTATTCCAATAAATTCATACAATGGTTCCACAAGTATACATGTTTACTATTATTCCATTTCAAGTCTCTAGCATATCCTAAGTGATCATATTAGCAATAATTATAGATATATTCACAATTATAACATGATGTGGGTCCTAGACTACCCAGACAATTAACATAATAGTAGCTGCGCGTGGACTCTCGTCACCTAGTGCGTACGTAGCCCCCGTATTTAGTAGCAATTACTCAATTATTATACCTATGGGGACAATTCCCTCTTACAAGGTTAGAAAGGAGACTTACCTCGCTCCCAAGTATACTTTCAATGCCGATAACGAGCCCGAATCCTCAATAGCCGAACAATCCCAAACTAGTTAAATGAAGGAGGAACTAGTCAATATACACTCACAAGATCGAATTCTAACTATTTAAGAAAATTCCCAACCCTTAACCCAAGTTTCATAAAATTCGAGCCCGGGCCCACGTGCCCGGATTCCGAATTGTTTTGAAGTAAGTTGTTCTGTACAGCCTAAGGATCAATAATACATGATTTATAATTAATTCCATAATAATTTTTGTAGTTAAATCTAACTTTTAGCAAAACCCTAGGTCTTGCTCTAACCTCTTGATTTTACCTAGTTTCTAGTGTTTAATCTACCTAATATTCAAGTATTAAACTAAGGATGGGTGGAATAGACTTACCTCACAATGCTAAGTGAAGACCTTCTCTTAAAAGCTCCCAAATCGCCCAAAGGAGGAGTGAAAATATCATAAAAATGACTTAGAACCCGTCTTTAATGAACCTCACTGGTTTAGTGATTTCCGCATCTGCGGTCAGGGGACCGCATCTGCGAGAATGAGACCGCATCTGTGAAAAGGGGAGAGAAAGCTAGGACCGCTTCTGGGGTCTGAAGGCCGCATATACGGTTCCTTGCCTGGCTTGCTTGGGCCACTTTTGCGATGCACATACCGCTTCTGCGGTCCCGCATCTGTGGTCCAAGAACCGCAGATGCGGTTATGACAGAAGCAGAAAATCTTCAGCCCTTCTCAACTTTTTCCACTTCACTCGAGCCTCGTACGATTGACGCTCGGGATCTCGGGCCCCGCCCGAACATACCGTCAAGTCTAAAATCACGAGACTGACCTACTCGAACCTTTGGAACACCCGAATCAACGCTAAATCTGCAAATCACCCCCTAAAACCAAATGAATCAAACTTATGAACTTCAAGTTCTTAATTTTCCTCCAACGGGCCAAAACGTCCTAAAACCACTCGGATTGACACTAAATTTTACAAGAAAGTCTTAAATGATATTTCGGACCTGTACCGGGCTTCGGAACCAAAATACGATTCCGATACCTAGCAAATCAATGATTACTTAGTTTCTTTAAATCCTTAAAACTTTAGATTAACAATTTCTAATAAAATATTCATTATTCGGGCAAGGAACCTCGGAATTTGATTCTGGACATACGCCCACGTCCCATATTTTGCAACGGACCCTCCAGGACCGTCAAATCATGAATCTAGGGTTGTTTTCTCAAAATATTGACCAAAGTCAAACTTAGTCTTTTAAGAAAATCCTAATGAATCAAATTGACATATTTCACCCAAAACTCTTCCAAATCCCGAACCAACCGTCCCCGCAAGTTATAAATTAGCTAAAGCAAGTATGGGGAGTTTTATTTAAGGAAATGGGGTTCTAAAAGGCAAAATGACCAGGCGGGTCGTTATGTGGTCCTTTGTGCGGGCATCCCACACTTAGCTCTCACCTTCTAACTTGTTTTGCACTCTTCCAATGGCTTTTCTTCCTATGCTAATAATCTTACAAAATAAAATACCAATATAAAAATAATAAAATAAACAAAAATAAAAGAAAGCGGTAAAGTGGGTTGCTTGCCAACAAGCGCCTGGTTTAATATCACGGCATGACTTGAACCACTTTTTGTCTCCATCTCGAACTTATTAATTGCGCCCCCAATTTGACTTCAAACTTTTTGCTATGCTCTCGAGGTGGTGGAACAAATGTAATCGTGCCAAGCAACCAATTTTGCATTATACACTTTTTGGCCTTCCGATGAGGTATGAATTCTCTCTCTGGCATATATATTTTAGAATGTAAGCATCTTGTCCCTCGTCTGTTGGCTCCTCCAAAGGCTCAGATGACTCGATTTCTATGTTATAGTCCAAACACAATGTTGAAAAATTCATGGAATGAGGACCAATGCGTTCTAACTCTAGAATTGTATCACTATTTACATCCTCATATGTACACACACTAAAGTCTTCAATTATATTATTATCTACTTCCTCACATGACTGTAGTGTGCTTTCCTCAACACGGACATCATCAATAAAAGTATGGTCAAATGATTGACTCTCCACTGTTAGCTCCTCAATTTGGCGTATAAGCTCCTTTTCAGTTTCACACAACTCATAACTATTTTGTTGGGCGTTAGACGCATCAACCTTTGCAATCAATTGAGCTCCCAAGTCGTGAATAGTAGTGTCAAATTTTTCGATCTCTTGTCCCGGTTCAGCTCTTCCTTCTATTAAGTCTTTAATCTCATCTATAATTTTCTCACGTTGAGAACTTTTCAGCTTGTTCCACCAGCAAAGGTTGACTCATAATCTCCTCTTTTTCAAAATTTTCCTCTTGCTGGTACTCACTCTCTTCATTCAACTCTTTCATATTAGCCTTTATTCTTGTGATTGCTGCCCTCATTTTTTTCATATCTTTTTTGAGTTCATCTTGTTGCTCTGTTACTTGCCTCAGAATATCCCTAATATATGCATCACATTCCATATCCTGCATTTTATTGCCCTTATCAAACTCACAAACATCACTAGAAAGATCGCACTAAGGGCTCAAAAAAGAATGAAAAGAATTAGGACAACCACCCCAATGGCCATCTTCACTACTACACATATTATAAATATTCCACTCAAAGGATTGAGATTATGCGCGCAACTTGCTCCCGAAAACATTCTGATAATTTTCCACCAGTGGGGTCCTCCACAATATGGACAAGGATCATCAAAGTAAAAATAATAATCATTCAAATAATTTTCATTCCAAGATGTCATGTCAAAATAAAAAAGAAAATACTAACTAAATAAGAAAATTAAAAACTTGAACAAAAATCAACTACAAGCTAACTTAGATAAACAATCAATAACTAAGTCCCAGGTAACAACACCAAAAACTTGCTGGGAACAAATACACACGCAAGTATACGTGGTCGTCAAGTGATAAAGTGACTCAAAAGTCGGGTGTCGAACCCACACAGGCTTAGATTGATCGTTAATTAAGTAAACTAAAAATAATTAATTGTCCAAGATATTTAAGAGTGATATTTTTCTATTAATCTACAATTACAGAAATTAAACAAATAACAACTAAATTATCAAGAATGCGATTTTGTATGGTGAGATTTTACTTCAGAGGAGATGGAATTCCAGGGTTGTGGTTGGTTTATCAATCCTATTAAGTTTAATAATCACACTCATTAATCTAGATTATCTATGATTGCTAATTAACCGGATCTTTTATATGAATAGCATGTTCCCACAATACTACTCGCCTGTCCACAATATATTAACCATATATTCTTATGGTATTGAGTCTATCATGAACGAACATAATATGGTATTCAATTAAGCAAGACTATTAGGTATATTCCTATCATAACCGCGTAATCTTCCCCTGAGCCACGAGTTCAGAAACAAGCTCTCTCTAATTCTACTCTAATCTAAACACGGCTTTCCCAAGCATAGCATAGATAGTAAATAGAACTCAATTGATGGCCAGACAATTAATCAATTATGCACAGAATTAGAGAAACAACCATAAGATGATAATCTGAAGTAACGAAGATGTAATTAATAAACGTTAATAATCATGTCAACCACAACCCTAGAACTAGAGTGCTTAGCCACTCATGTTTGTAGTAATAATTTTTCAAGTATTTTGCATAAGCAAATTACAAAGAAATAAAAAGGGGATGAAGAACTCAATGATTTTCTCCTCCGAAAGTTATCCACGTGATGTCCTTGCCTCTCATCGCCAAATAACTCCCTTCAAAGTGGCGTTTTTAGGTCTATTTATATGTGTAGGAAAAGACCTAAACATATAGGTCAAGTCCTAGTCAAACCAGGAGACGAAATAAATCTTCCATATTCGGAATGGATCTCGCCCCAGGCCTGGCGTCGCTAGGCATAACGCTTGGTGGAGCTGGCCTTGCCAAGTCTAACGCTTGGTTAAGCTGGCCTTTGTCTGGCCTCGACAGGTCTAGCGCCTACATACAAGCCTGGCGTCGCCATGCTAATGCCTACTTTAGGCATGACTTTGCCAGCTTTCTCCTTTTCACTGTTCTCGAGCACACTTTCAACGTTTAAGTGTCCTTTTTGCTCTACTTTCATCTCCAATTTACCTAAACATAAAATAGACTCCATTATGCACAAATAAAGTGTAATTTATTATTAAAGCATGTAAAATACAAGGTATATAATGTAAAAAACTATGAAATTATAACCCCACATCAGATATACGGACGAAGTCAAGAAAGGAAGAAGTAAAAGAATTAAGGCAAAGATCTGTCAGCGCAAGCAAGTAAGGAAGGTTCAAGATTTAAGCAATATGACAACCAGGATAATTGAGTATAACGAAGGAAGGACCAAGATTTACGCTTACTCTGATTGCCGAAGATATGTGTCAAAAAAGGAAGGCTATCCATCCCATGAATCAAGGAACAACTTAAGGACCAATTATAGGGGATCCTCTTTTGAAGAAGGAAAAGACCGACAGTCATAGACCATGCATGGAAGACTTATTCTTGGAACGTATCATAATAGATTTAATTCGAGGGATCAATTCCCTTGAGATTATAAATCTCTCAACGTCTGCCAAAGATTCGACAAGCCAAGCTCAAGTATAAAATGAAGTATGTCAAGGAAGAATCGTATACTTTGATTGAACCATTATTAATTTTTTTGTTCTACTCCAAACAATCATTGTAGTCTATTCTAGATCTATTGTGTAACTAGGGAAAGAAGAAAGAGAGAAAATCACTGGTGAAGCGAGAAAATAAGTAATATAGTGACGAGGTTGTTGGTGTATAACAACAGCAACCCTCTTATATCAAAAAAATTTAAATACTTGAAAGAGAACATCCTTGCAATCCAAGAGGACTGGACATAGGATTCACACTGAATTTAAATCAGTATAAAAATTTTAGTGTCTTTAATTATTGCATTTTTTACCTCCGCTTTTATTTTTAATCAATTAATTAGTAAACTAGTCAACTACTTAGGATATAGAAGGAAAAATCGACAACCCACCTCCCCCATTGTACTTCACTATCAAATATGGATATGGAAAAAGTCTCCGACAAGAATCTTAGTCTCCAAATTCAGAACATGATGTGCATACTTATAAATGTCCAATTTCCACCATTACTTGTCTTTTCTGATACGAAATAATTGATCCGGGCTGTGGAAAGGTGTATAACCTTTACTAAAAGTTATCCCTAAAAGTTATCACCATACCAAAAAAAAAAAATCTTCCATGTTTGTTCTTTGTCGTGTTTGTTAGCTGAATGGGTGAATCAAGCCAGAGTTTATACGAAGGAATTGTATGAAAGGTCGAAAATAGAAAATAGGAATCACACAAGGTGGAATAGGCAATTTTTCTGGCAGCTCTTCCATTAATGCTTTGTCAATTATTGCGCAATGATAAATGGAAACTTTGCACATCCGATTGACTCGAAAGAGTATAAACAACCAAAAGAAAAAAGGGGACAAATATGGTTTTCTATGATAAGTTGTTTAAAGAGCGGGAACATCTCCGATTAATAGCTATTCAGTATAACAATTTTTTTTCGGGAATCGTTCATATAGCTCCATCAAAAGACGGGAGAAATTCAAAAATAGCCAAATGTCGTTGAAAAATAGCCAAGTTTTAAAAGTCATCGAAATTTAGCCATTTTAAATTTGAGCGAAAACACTGTTCAAAATCCGGAAAAATACGCCCGCAAATTTTACGGGAGTTCCAGCAAGTATAATTGTCCAGTATAATATACTAGAGTTTGGAGCACTGGTGCTCCAGTCTCCCGCAAATTTAACAGGAGTTAGCAAGGTATATCGGTCCAGCATAATATGCTGGAGTTCATACACAAATGCACCGGAACTCTCATATATTATACTGGACCGGTCCCTGTTACAGCAAAATAGTAGCTATTTTTCATTGACTCGGTAAACGCTGGCTATTTTTCATTGACCAGTGTGAAAACTGGCTATACCATGATATTTTAACTCAAAAGACTGCTTCCTCTCTAAGGCTGGACATATATTGGGTAAAATCGATAGCCCGAATCGAAAAAAGCTTATCGGATTATTAGGTTAACGGTTCGGTAATGGTTTAGTGTTATTTTACTATTGATTTACCGGTTCGGGTCTCAGTTTGTCCAAATTTTTAACGGTTTAACCGATAACCCAATAAACTTTATAAAAATACAATTTTGTCCTTAGGTATATAAATTTTCCAATTCTTCCAATTCTCTATCTACTGTTCTAACCCTCCCAAAATTTGTCATTCAACACAGAGAGAAATAATGTTGTAAGTTTTATTATACTTTTTGAGAGGGTTACAATAATCAAGAAAGTTTATCATATTCTTTATACAATAAACATTACTCCCTCCGGTCCAAAATAAATGATTTTTTGGATATTTTCACACAAATTAAGAAATCTAACTTTTAGCATTAATTAGCAATGAAATTGACCATATTAATCTTTACTATCTCACATAAACACTCCTAACACATATTTCAACACTATTTACTCCAAGGATAATGAAGGAAAAAAATAATTAATTTATTGTTGAAATCTGAAAAAATCACTTATTTTGGACCACAAGAAAAATGCCAAAAAACCACTTATTTTGGACCGGAGGGAGTATCTTTCACTACTTCCCTCTAGAATTGAGGTTAAGTTATCTTATCGGGTAAACCGATAACGATCGATAACCGATAACCGATATCTTATCGATCCGGTTATCGATTTAGCATATTTATAAACCGATAACCGATATACTAAACCGATAACATTCATAGCTGAAACGAACCGACCGATGCCCACTCCTATTCCTCTTCTACAAATAAGTCTCGCAACTACTTTACCAATTCAGTTCAGACAAAAGGTAAAAGCGGCTAAGCCAAGAGGGCAGTTGCCTTCTCTACCTCATCTTCCCTTTTTCGCTTCTCTCCCCTCGCTGGCATCTTCCATGCTCTCAAAACATCCACAACATGCTTCATCTTTGGCCTTTTGAGTGGATCGAGATCCGTGCAGCTGTATGTCAGGAGTGTGATCGCAGACGCAGTTGCAGAAGGAACTTCTTTGAAGGATTCATCAACCAAATTTATTTTACCACGTTTAGCCGCAGGTAAAAATGAATATTCTAACTCTTTTTTGGTTATCAGTTCCAACAGAAGAAGACCAAATATATAAACATCAGATTTCATCGTCCGCATACCTGTATTGATATTGTAAAATTAACATAATTGCTTTTGCCGAATACATAAAAATATGAGGTTCTTGGCAGAGTCCCCAGAGGATTAATGCACGATAATGCAAAATGTACAGGGACAAGGTATCATGAGATGTCTTCAGTAAAAATTGAAAGAAAACTTTATCAGAACTTAGTATTGATCCTGGATACCTAGATAACGAACTACAACCAACATCAAATTGTAACTTGTAAGAGAGACAACATGCTAGAGATGAAAAGAAGGCGGCCTCAATTTAATAGAAATTACCAGAGAAAAAAAAAGTATTTTATGACATCGGGATTCAAGAACGCAAGCAAGAAGATTTCAAGGACGTGAGACAACTACTACATCCATGACTCAAGTAACAAATGCATTTTCATGCTTATGTTTTGGCCAGAAACTGAACAATCTTAGGTCCACCTTAATTATTAAGGTCTTCATAACTAACCATAGGCTCAGGCAAATATTCCAGTTAGAGATCGTCTTGTCAAATAACTACACCTAAATTGCACATCACAGAGGTATTGAAGGGAAAATGCAAAGAAATGGAAAAGAATGGTAGGTTTAATCGAGGAAACCTAGACCTCAAACAACACAGTAGATGAAGTGTTGCATAACATGCATTACATAGACAACTATAAGAAAATCTTTGACCTATAGCATGGAAACATCAGAGATGATGAAGTCTGAGCAAACATGCCTGACTCTGGAGCTTCCCTGCCGACAACAAACTCAAATGGAATTTTAGAGTCCTCGTTCACATGACAAGAAACGTAACCAAAGTCAAATACTTTTATATTCATGTCCTGCAGCCAAACCATGTAATAACTTGTTAAAAATCTTCAGATATATCTAAGAGAAATATAAAGTCGAGAAGATGACCAAGGGCTCAAACTCAACCTCATCTATCATAATGCATGATGCAGTAACACAGCCAACCACAGTTCCCTTCTCATGCAAGAATGCCAAGAGATCTGCAAGTTGAGTTGCCACTTTTATCCGGTCATCCCACCCAAATTCATCTGACGAACAAGAAATAAAAAACATATAGATTCTGTTAAAAGCACACAAAAGTCACAGTGAATAGTCATTCAACATAATACTTGAGGCAACTTAAATACCGTCCAGAAGCACATCAGACAAGAGTCTGGTAAATTTTTCATCACACTCATAGACAGCTGCAAGCCTTTTGTCACAACAGAACATACACAATTTCACCAAATTTTGATGTGTATTTGCCTTTTCATCTGTGAATAACTCGATCTCATCCTACAAAAGAATTCTTGACATTATTCAACCTAAAAACTATAGACAGGAAATCAAATTCAGCCTATCACGCAAGTATACACAAAATTTAGGTAGAAGTTGAGCATTCCCATCTCGCATAGGAAGCAGAAAATCCCATGTCTTTACAAAAGCACGCCTTTGTTCTGATCCTTCACCAATGATGCCATGGAACAATCTTCCTGAAAGAGTCTTCCGAAAAATATTCTCATCCTTGAAATCAGTAATTTTTTGCAACTCGGAGTAGCTGCAAAGTCTCACTCCACCAACTATCACTGGCTCGATTGAGAAGTTGAAGCTACATTTTGGAACCAGAGAAGAACACTCAGAGAAGAAAGAATAATATCGTGGATCTGTAGCTATCGGTATCCGTGCTGGTAGGAGTGAAGGTTTTTGCATGAAACAAGGAAGAATGAGACCAAGCACCTATGGGAAAGTGCGCAAAAAGGCGATTCTTCCTGTCAGCCTTCATTTTCATATCCTCTACACATCATGTGAGGACTTCCCAAAGCAAGTTTGATTTATGTTCAATTTTACTTAAATAGCCAAACATGTAACTATGTATTCCTAATTCAAAATCAGTATCTAGTTTTCTATTTTTTTTTATTTTTTTTGTATTCCTAATCACTAACATATAAATCCATAATGGTTGCTGAGCAAAAACTAATACCTATCCCCTCCCTCCGTTTCAATTTAGCCGAACACATTTGATTGGATACGAAATTTAATAAAAAATGTAGACTTTTAGAATGTGTGGTTCTAAACATATCAAAAAGGTCAGAATATTTATGTGGTTATAAAAATTCCTCGTCAATAAGAATATAATTGTAACTTTAAATTAAATTGTTATCAAATTTAAAAAGAATTAATTCTTTTTTAAACGGACAAAAAAAAAGTTAACATAAACTGGAAGTATCACATTCGGTCAAAGCAGGAGAGAGAGATAGAGAGAGGTACGATAAAACAAACCTTCGGAAATCGGCGCAATGGCGCTGAAACTCATTTAGCAATTCGAGCTGCTGGCTCTCGGAAAAGCACATAGGGTAACGCCAATTAGGAGACTCTTCCTCGTTGAAAATTTGGTAACGGTAAGGACAAAGACCCCATTCCTCTACCACCTTCTTTCGGATCATCTCAATGCTGCCGCTGGTGCTTATCTCCTGGTTTGTCATCTTTACGAGGTCACACGACACGAAAGAATCGGACCAAACCCATCTATCATAATGATGGACTTCATAATTTTTTATTTTTGTTTTGAAAAACAAAAGAGGGTAATATTGAAATCTTAAAATTAAAGGAAAATATATAAGATGTGTTATAAAATAATAAAAGAGTAATGTAGAAAAAAGTAGATGGAGAAAATTCTTATTGATTTGGGATGAATTACAATGAAATAGGATCTTATTATCTATACGGAAAGAGTGACTTAGCTACCAAGTAAAATCCCTAAAATCTCTCTAAAATATAGACATTCACCTCAAATATAATTTTATTTATAACACTCCCCCTTGAATGTCTATTCAATAGATAATGTGCCTTGTTTAACTAAAAGAAAACCCAGTGGAAAAATCTAGAGAAGGAAAAATAGTACACATATTTAACAATACGTCTTTTGGTTGCCTCATTAAAAATTTTGCAAGGAAAATCCAGTGGGACAAAATCCTGTAAGGGAAAAAGAGTACAACGCGCATTAACTCCCCCTAATGAGAGCATCAATTCACATCCTTGAGCCTTCGCATCCCAATCTTGTGCACTAATTTCTTCAAGGTTGACGTCGACGAAGATTTGGTGGATAAACCACCCATATTAACTCCAATGAATAGTTGCACTTTGAAAATTCTCGCTATCACGCATTATCATGCTTATAGTTATCGCAAGATATCTTTGTGCACAAATTGCACTTAGGATGTGGTCATTCACGACCAAAAAAATTCTCCAAGAATTGCATATGCTATCAGCACTTTAAATCTTGCATGGATTGCTATATAACTATAGTCAAATAAGCCATATAAATAGACTTTAGATTTGCATCAAGTTCTCATGTCATGCCAGGCATATAAGATACATGAAAGTAATTGCACACACTATTAACTTTATACATTCAAGTATTTGAACTACATGTCATTCATGTGAAACCACTTATATTCTAATTGCATCTTTTTTTTATTTGGCCAATGTTTTTGTGTCTGTATTCGACAAAATTAAGATCCTCATCTATACTTAGCGCTATCATAGATGTCGTCGACGAACATTTTATAATAGTTCCAACATTTTTTCATAAAGACATGACATAAAGATCTCTTCATTCATATTTTCAGGTACCTGAATCTCTCCTGAAATTTTATGAAGTGTTATGTCATGTGATCTTCTAGATAACTTGCCTCATTTATTATGATCATTTAGATCATTTGCTCATCTTCTTTATAAGTTTTTTTATTTGAAACTGATTTGTCTATACACTTTAAGCATACCACAAACTTTGTTCTTCTAGGACTTATTTTAATTAATAGGAGCATTTTCAATAAGAATATAGTTACTTTCTTTGGGTCAGCAAACGCGTCTGACATATTTCGTAATATATTGCAAATGAATTATCTTTTTATGAACTTTAAGTTTATATTATTTTATTCGAGGATCTATATGTACACATGATAATTCATTCCACGTAACTTTTTCTCAAATATTTATCATCTCTCCCCTCGTGTTAGAAAAACTAACTTGCTTCCTTAACTTTGGAAATCCATCTTTGTTCGTTATGGAGTTAATCAAAATATATACCGCACATCAATAATAATATTAAAATGAAATTATTTGGTTCCCGACCGTAAATCACTTGTGAGGGGAGAATAAAATATACTTTCGTATATAACATATATCAAACTGATATACATAACTTTATTTTCATAAGCAATAGTTTAGCCATTAAGTGGAGGGAGTGAATAATTATTTTGCTAAACTAACTTATCAAGATAAACTGTCTTGAATAGAAAATCTGGAAATTATGCTCTAAATTGAATTATTGAGAAAGTTACCTCTCAAATACCAGATTGCGGGTTAATAATAACTGCGCATGTAACCATCTCATCGATGCATCTTATGTGATATACATGGTAGGTGAATGAGCTCATATTCACTTTTGATATTTTCAGCATTTGTGGGATTCAATCCAAAATTTAATTGGCCTATTAATTAATAAGAACAGGCAATGTAAGAGAATTCGTAAAGAACTTTCTAGTTCTTTAATATTTACCCATGTGAATTCTTTTTTATTCGTGCACATCCTACTTAAATTAAGATGGCTAAACCAATTATGCCAACTGAATAAATTATCAATATTGATAAGCTTCAGGTTTACACCATGACGTGTGCAATTATCAATAAACTCCAAGTTTATTATGATATGTGTTTTTATATCAATAAACTTCTATTTTATTGTGACATTCATTTGTTTTTGTAGTAAAACTGAAGAATAAAGCGGGTAGCTTTCACATACATATTACCCGCTACAAGTTGTAGTAATAGAAGATATTAAATTTTTCCTTTATTTATAGTCTCAGTATGACCAACAGCTTTCGCGAATACTTTAGAAACTCAATTAAGTTTCTTTGAGACTTACTATAACATAATGTTTTATTGATAATCAATTTTATTCCTCCAAAATAGTAATAATTGGCTCTTCCAGAGCTCTCAATTAATTTGGTACTACCACATATTCATCAACATGAATAGGTGAATATCACTTTTAAAGAGAAAGTTATACAAATATGGTTATGGTCAAAACTATATGCAAGATATGCTTCTTGCATTAACGTTATTCTTTCATAATCATATTATCAAAATATTTTGGCATGCAATAGGTACGTGACCAATGACCATTCATTCCATAAAAATGATATTATTTTCTTATATCATCTCAAACCTCCTTCTAGAGGTGAGAGTAGTATATTCACTACCACTAGCACATTCATATTCTTCCAAGAATGAATATGTATTCATAAATCAGATGTTGTCATATTCACATCATGAATGGACCATAATCATCTATATGTGCTTTATAATATCTCATGTTAAACTGATGAAAAATATTACTTTCACATAGTGAAATATTATTTTGAGAATCCTTATTATTCTCATTATCACAATAATGACAATTATAATTTCATCTATTGCCACGTTCATATCCATTGATATTTTTACGGTAATAATTTTATCTTCTTTCACACTTATCACATATTTCTATCACAATCTCTTAAGGGAATGAGAATGAAGCAAATTCAATGGGACGAATTTTTACTTCTTGTGCTCACGATCATACATGACTTTGATCATGGCATGACATAGAAATTTTGTCATTTCGCGTGGTTATAATTTCTAACTAACTCCATTAGAGTTATAATTAAAATTTATTTTCTTTACTTGTATTTAAAATCAATTTGTAGAATAAAAGAGAAAAAGACGATAAAATACATACCTTAAATCCAAAATTCAATCATGAAGGAATTTCATGAAAAAATTAACAATCATTATGCTCAATCCCAAAGCTTCTACTCAATTGGTTAGAGTCTCGTGCCGATAACGTGTTATAAAACAAGAGAGAATTCTTATTGATTTGGGATGAATTATAATGAAATAGGATCCCTCTATTTATAGGAAAAGTGTGACTTAGCCACAAAGTAAAATCCCTAAAATCTCTCTAAAATATAGACATTCACCTTAAATATAATTCTATTTATAACAAGATGCACCTTGTACTTATGAGGAAAAGTTAATTTCAAACTTAACCTTTACAGAAAGTGCAGCATAGCCACTTTTAAGCCCATTTTTAAAAATATATCCATAATTTATAATATATTTAAAAATTAGCTAATTCACCCAAATTTTAGGACTAAGTATCTTGAATTTGGAAATTCATGAATTAGTGTCCTTAATTTTTGAGCTGCTAATTTAAAATTAAGGATATAAGATTTGAACTTCTGAACATAATTTTCAAACTTTAGGATACGATGTCCTGAAGTTTGAACTTTGAGGTTTAAACTCTACTTCGCTGTGTCCTAAAATTTGAGAGAAATTGGCTAATTTATAAATATATTGTAAACTTTGAAAGTATTTTAAACATCATACTTAAAAGTGGCTAGTTGATGTCATTTCCACTATCCTAATACCCTATATACTTGTCCAAAATGAATTAATATCACCTCGTGAACCATAATGTCATTTTCATGGTGTCATGAGGTGTCACGACCCAAATCCCGAACATGGTCGTGATGACGCCTCTCGTGAAGACAAGGCCAGTCAGTCAACCGAATTCATCCTTTTAAAATAATTATTTAACCACAATTATAGTGCAACATGGTTTAATAATACCAAATAGCGGAAGTATAGATAAAAATGCGGAAATCTAACCCAACACAACCCTAATCGGGGTGTCACAAGTTACGAGCGTCTATAAGGATGAAATTTACATTTACAAGTCTAGAAGTACAGTGAACAGGAATAATGAATGTCACAGAAAGAAAACGGTGCTGCAAATGCTGGCAGTCACCTCGCTAAGCTCTTACAACTCTGCCTCCAAACAGCCTATATCCGCTGACGGGTGAATAAATACCTGCAACTGCACACAAGGTGCAGTGAGTACTCTAACTCAGTAAGTAATAAGGGTAAATAACAATTGAGCAGTAAGAAATCACGTAAAGCAAGCCATCATGCTATATAGGATCAGTGTAAACCCTAAAACAGTGAAACTATGAAATCTTTAGAAATATCTTAGCTCAGTTTAAAACCTCTTTTGAAAATGTCTTTTTCCAACAGTTAAGCAAATGAATGCAAAACAAGTATTGCAAACAAGCACAGAAGTCAGCCCCTCGGGCACAACACTCCGTTAACAGATAACTCCAGTATATCAGGTAATTATTGCAAGAAGTAGCATAAAAGCCAACGAAATAAGAGTGCAGAAATATTATGACAGATAATACAGATAAGAACAAATGCATGAGTGCAATGCAATGCATATGACGGTATACTCTGGTACCCACTGCGGCGTGCAGCCCGAGCCATCCATTTATTTATCGTCGACGGCACTCACTGGGGGTGTCTAGAGATAATAATCATTTCGAGTGTTTAAGGCATAATAGTTTGGCTGAGTATTTAAAATAGTGAAAAATACATGACTGAGTTCAAATATATAATTAAATCAGTGAAGAATTATCGACAACAATCCCCGAAGGGTTCAAATAATTGGTACGAAGCCCAAATATGGCAATCAGCCCAAACTATGATGATAACAAGTTGTTTTAGTCAAATACACAGTAATTTCATCAATCGGGACGGACCAAGTCACAATCCCCAACAGTACTCTACCCCACGCTCGCTATCTGGCGTGCAAGTCACCTCAATACAGCATTATGGTGTGCAAATTTGGGGTTTCAAACCCTCAGGATGTCATTTACAAATATTACTCACCTCGAACCGGCTATTTCTTTAACTCGCGACGCCTTTGCCCCTCGAATTGGCCTCTACGTGCATCGAATTTATCCAAAATCAGAACGAATACGTCATAATATGTTATGGGAACAAAGCCCAATCCAAATAATCGAAAAATACCAAAATTCTCGAAATTAGCGAAAACCCGAGCCCCGGACCCATGTCTCAAAAAATTAGAAAATTAACATCATCGGATTTCTCATATCGCCACGAGTCTAACCATACCAAAATTATCCAATTCCCATCACTTTTCGACCCTCAAATCCATAATTCTATTCGAGAGGGTTTCTAAGCCTTTCCCGCTAAATTCACGAATTTAATGCCAAAACTTGCAATAGATTTGAGTAATATAACCAAAATTGAGTTAAGAACAGTTAATCTGTTGTTCTCTCCAAAAATCCCCCGAAGAATCGTCTTATCCGTGCTCCAAATCGGTAAAAATGAAAAATGGGTTCGTCCCATTTTCAGAACTTGAAAAAAAATCTGCTCGAAATTTTCGTGTTGACTGTTCACCCGTGTTACTATTCACGGAGTACTGTTCACAAATACTGTTATGGGGTACTGTTCATTTGCATTGTTCAAAACTACTGTTCACAGTGCTGTGAAAAAAATGCATCAACTTTATTTTTCGTGCCTAAATCGATCCGTTAACCTTCCGAAATACACCCGAGGCCCCCGGGACCTCAACTAAAAGAACCAACATGTCTTAAAGCATTATCCAAACTTGCTTCAATCATCAAAACACCTCAACTAACGCCAAAATCATCAAATTACATCGAATTCAAGCCTAAGTTCTTTTAAAATTTCTAAAATACGCATTCGATAAAAAACCCAACAAGACCACGTCCGAATGACCTGAAATTTTGCACACACATCCCAAATCACCTAACGAAGCTATAGAAACTCTCGGAATTCCATTCCGACTCCCGGATCAAATCTCACCTATCAACCGGAAATCGCCAAAATACTAACTTCGCCAATTCAAACCTAATTCTACATCGGACCTTCAAAACGACTTCCGATCACATTCCTAAGTCACAAATCACCTCCCGGAGCTAACCGAACCATCGGAATTCACATCCGAGCCCTCTAACATATAATTCAACTCCTAATTGACTTTTCCAAACTAAGCCTTCCTTAAAGAGACTAAGTGTCTCATTTCTTATCAAAATCACTCCAAATCAACTCGACTACATATGACACAGATAATGAAGCATGTAGAAACAGAAAATAGGAAGAATATGAGGTAACTCACGAGACAACGGGTCGGGTCGTCACATCCTCCCTAACTTAAACAAACATTCGTCCTCGAACGTGCCCAGAGTTGTTCCAAAAGCCAAACAATCACTGAATAACCTTACCATGCATAAACCCGGGGGTGATTCCACATCACCCTATCTCATATAGGTCCGACAACACATTGTAACTGAATTTTTTTTTGCAATCCAATCTAGTCCACAAACCATAGGGCCATATTCCCACTTTTGAATATTTCATATGATCAGAATCCCACATTTATACTGTGAATAAGCCCGAACAAGCTATAATAACCCATACCTGCAACCTCAGGTGCTATTACATGATAGACCACATAATTCAAAAACTTGTAGTGATAACTCCTCATCATAGCAGTTGCACACAACACCCGAATACCGATAGAAAAACTCTTATCAACTAAAGTCTCATCTCACACTTTCATATGCTGCTAATGATGACTAAATCATGCGGTATGCCATAACCATTTCCCATATCAACCATTCATGAAGTCATTTCTCCTTTGGCAAATGCTACATCAAATTTCTGAGTTGAAGCTCGATATTATCCTTCCAACATACCGAAATCGAATCCGTTTGTATTCGTTAATGATCCCTCTAATCTCTTGTAATCCAACACACTACTCTGGTGACATGACACATCAATATAGGCCTAAGCCACAACTCGCACAGTAAGCATGCCAATAAGCAACAGTTCGAGTATACTAAATTCATGAAAATGACTCAAGTGAAAGAGCAGTACCACAAGCTCACTAGTACCACCACAACATAAGGCTAAGAACCCGTCTCGCATCATAGAAACAGAACACCCGAATCTAACCGCGAGGTATTCAGACACTAGTTCACCTGAGACACCCCAAGTCACCATGCTCAAAACCATCAACCAAGCACAATTTGATGTCTAGTACCACAAGAGAATCATCATGCCCACGGAGAAGTACATAATACAATGCCATACCAGTAAACGGTCGTCACATGTTTTCTTATTCATTAAGCTTCCGAGGCCTTGAAAACATCATTTATAATTGCCTTGATTTGCGTGCACAGCCTGTACGCGTAGCTGGAAGCTCAAATATGAAATTCTGTGAAAATTTGCTAAGTTTTGATATTAAAATGAATAAATTTGATTCCGGTCAACATTTTTGGTAAACGGATTTGGACCCATGATTTGACGGTCTCGGAAGGTCCGTAGGAAAATATGGGACTTGGGCATATGTCCGGAATCGAATTCCGAGGTCCCAGGCCCGAGAAATAAATTTTTCTGTGAAATTGTTTTTTGAAAAATATTTAAGGAAAATGAAAATGATATTTGATTGAAAAGTGATGGTATCGGGCTCGTATTTTGGTTCAGACGCCCGGTATAGGTCTTATATGCTTTTTAAGCGCTTCTTGTAAAGTTTGGTTGAAAACGGACGTCGTTTGACGTGTTTCGGCCTTAAAATGGAAAATTTGAAAGATTTCTTGGATTTCAAGGCTTAATTCATTGTTTTTATGTTATTTGGGAGATTTGATCGCACGAGTAAGTTCGTAGGATGTTTTTGAGTTAGTGAATATGTTTGGTTAGGAGCCCCGAGGGCTCGGGAGTATTTTGGAGGTGTCTCGAAGTGATTTCGGACTTAGGAAAATTTCAGAAAAATTGCAGAAATAGTACCCGTGAACAGTACCGTGTACAGTACCCTATGAATAGTACCATGTACAATACCCTGTGAATAGTACCGTGTACAGTACCGCATGAACAGTAAAAATGCGTGAACAGTAACCCCCGATTTTCTGGACAGAATGCTTATTTCCCATTTTCCGTTTTTGTCAAATTGGAGCTCGGGAAGAGGCGATTTTCGGGAGATTTTCAGAGAAAACAATGGGGTAAGTGTTCTTAACTTAATTTTGGTTATATTACTCGAATCTATTGCAAGTTTTGGCATTAAATCCGTGAATTTAGCGGGAAAAGCTTATAAACCCTCTCGAATAGATTTGAGGATTTAAGGGTCGAAATGTTATCGAAATTTAGTAATTTTGGTATGGTTAGACTCGTGGTTAGATGAGGTTTCATATTTCATAATTTTTGTCTGGTTCCGAGATGTGGGCCCCACGGGCGAATTTTAGTGCAATTTCGGATTTTAAATAAAAAATGTAGAATTTCATATGGAATTAATTCCTATATTTTTTATTGACTGAATCGAATTGTTTATAACTAGATTTGAAGCTTCGGACGAATTCGCGAGGCGAAGGCTTGCAGAAATTTTGAATTGGTAGCAAAGCGAGGTAAGTGTTTGGTCTACCCTAGCTTGAGGGAATAGGAGTTGAGACGTATTTGATTAATTGCTACTTGTCAAGTGCGACGTATGGGCATGGTGACGAGTATCCATACGTCGGTGTCGAGCATGACCGTGGGTCTTAAGTTGATAAATTTTGTATTCTTATCTAAATCTATGAAAGACTTATTTGTTGAACCTTGACACCGAGTATTGGTTTCCCTTGCCGGAAATAAAATGTGATTAATTGTTATTGGTTTCCTTTGCCGGCAATATATTATTTGATTATTTAATTTTGGTTTTCTTTGCCGGTAATATATTTTTTGATTATTTATTATTGGTTTCCTTTGCCGGTAATATATTATTTGATGATTTATTATTGGTTTCCTTTGCCGGTAATATATTGTACACTATGTTAAAAAAATGAAATAGGAGCGGGTGGTACGCCTACCACAAGATATAAATTGAAATGGGAGCGAGTGGTACGCCTACCACAAATGATATTGAAATGGGAGCGAGTGGTACGCCTACCACAAATTATATTGATTATTTATTATTGGTTTCCATGCCGGTAACATAATGTGCACAAATGGGAGCGAGTGGTACACCTACCACAAATGATATTGAAATAGGAGCGAGTGGTATGCCTACAACAAATGACATTGAAATGGGAGCGGGTGGTATGCCTACCACAAGATATAAATCGAAATGGGAGCGGGTGGTACGCCTACCACAAGATATGAATTGAAATGGGAGCGGGTGGTACGCCTACAACAAGATATAAAATGAAATAGGATCGGGTTGCACGCCTGCAACAAGATGAGTTGAACTTCAAAGTGATTTTAATACTATTACTCTTTTATTTCAGATATTTTATTTTGTTGCCACCCCAGAGTATGTTTCCCCTTCCCAATATTATATGTTGTTTCCTGTCATTTCTTGTTGTATATATATATATATATATATATTTAAACTGTACATGTTTATGTGAGTGTCTGGTCCTAGCCTCTTCACTACTTCGTCGGGGTAGGCTAGGCACTTACCAGCACATGGGGTCGGTTGTGCTGATACTACACTCTATGCTCTTTTTGGGTAGATACAAGTTTCAGACAGCAGCAACAGCAGTAGTGCGAGCATTAGTATTTCGATCAACGAGACACCGAGGTTGCCTTGTAGTTGTCCGCAGGCCAGGCGTCTCTTCTATCTTTATTTTAGTCTGTTATCTCATGTATTCGAGACAAACAGTTTTATATTTCTTTCAAACGGTTGTGTTTAGTATTCTTAGAAGTTCGTGAGTATTGTGACACCAGTCTTGGGTAGAAGTTTATGTTTGGATTTCTATGTCGCATCTAATATTATTTATCTAAGTCTTCCGCTAAATTAATTTATTCCGCTGTAATTATTATATTATTGCTAAATGATTAAAATAAGAATTGTTAATAATAGAAATATAAGTAGGAGTTGGTTTGCCTAGCTTTCACTAGTAGGCGCCATCACGACTCACGATGGTAGGAAATTCGGGTCGTGACAAGTTGGTATCAGAGCTCTAGGTTAAATAGGTCTCACAACTCACGAACAAGCTTAGTAAAGTCTGAGGGATCGGTACGGAGACGTATGTACTTATCCCCTAGAGGCTACAGAGTTAGGAAAATTTTCCACTTTATTCTTTCCTGTCGTGCGAATTTGTTCTTCAAATGCTAATTGGATTTCCACTCTGTTCTTCCGCAGATGGCAAGAACACGTGCTTCCTCATCTACTGATCAGCAGCCCGAGGCCCCAGCATCAGCTCCCACTAGGGGCAGAGGGCGAGACCGAGGCCATCCTAGAGGTCGAGGCAGGGGCAGAACTCAGCCCCGAGCAACAGCACCAGTGGCGGAGCCTCAGATTCATATTGAGGAGGAGGTTCCAGCCCCAGCAGCTCCAGTGGGACTAGCTCAGGTCCCAGAGGGGTTCATTGCCACTCCAGTTCTTCAGGACGCTCTGATCCAATTGGTAGGCCTTATGGAGAGTGTCATCCGAGCGGGTTTGTTTCCAGCAGCACCAGCCATTTCTCAGACTGGAGGAGATAATCAGACTCCTGCTAAGCGCACTCCGGAGAAGGTAGCCCCCCAAGTTCAAGTTCCAGTAGTTCAACTAGCTATGGCAGGTCAGCCGGGTATAGTGGCTCAGGCCGAGGGTGAGGTCATTTTGCAGAGAGGCGGCCATGGGTCGGATAAGAGGCCCCATCATGAAGGCAGATTCAGTGGTGCCTCGTCTGGACGTAGAGATTCCTATGGTAGAGACCATCCTCCTAGGCCCTTTCAGTTAGCTCTCCAGGTCACTCATAGTACTTCAGGTGGTCATTCAGGTCGACAGGGCCAGTCTCAGTTTCCATAGCCACGACATTCGCATGGATGTTATGAGTATGGCGAGTATGGTCATCTCAGGTTGGCTTGCCCTAGGCTGAGGGGTGCTCAGCCACAACAGTCGAGGTCTTGGCATGTTTGTGGCGACCCGAGGCACATTTTCAAGTATTGACCTCGAGCTTCAAGTAGCTCTCAGCATCAAAGTTCTCATACTATAACTCAGGCACCAAGTGTTCAACAGCCTATCCAGCCAGCTACAGGTGGGGGCAGAGGTCATAGAGGTGGAGCTCAGACTGCCAGAGGTGTAGGCCAGCCAGCAGCCAGGCCAGAGGCTGAGCCTTCAAATACAGACATTACAGGTACTATTCTGGTTTGTGATAGAAAAGCTTCAGTGTTATTTGACCTGGGTCTACGTATTCGTATCTGTTGTCTTATTTTGCACCGTACCTAGTTCAGCCTAGTGATTCCCTGAGTGTTCATGTTTATGTGTCCACACCGGTGGGCGAATCTATCGCGGTCGATCGAGTTCATCATTCATGTATTATGGTGATTGGGGGTCTTGAGACCCGTATTGATTTATTGCTCCTAGATATGGTCGACTTCGATGTCATATTAGGAATGGACTGGCTATCTCCATATCATGCTATATTGGATTGCCATGCCAAGACTGCGACATTGTGATAACTGTGATTTTTACATAATTTATACCCCTTTCTGCCTAAGCTTTGTGCATAAATTGATATAGATTAGTCCTGAATTGCTTACAAGTTGCACTTGATTGCAGGTTTGAGCGACTAGATGATAAAGATCACAAATTGGCTCAGGAAGGAGTGAAATGTTCCAAGTGTCANAGTCGGCACTATTTCGCCAAGCGGATGCACAGGTAAGAATCAGAGAACCTGAAATTTGGACACAACTCCACGCGGACCGCACACATTTCTACGCGGTCCGCAATGATGAAGAAACAGAGGCTCAGATTCAAAGGCATAGTCCCACGCGGCCGCACACCAAAACAGTGCGGTCCGTGTGGGTGAATGATCAGAGAGCTAACACTAAAGGAGAAATCAACTGTGCGGCCGCGCATCATTTCCATGCGGTCCGCGAGACTCTACTGTGCGGCCGCGCATCATTTTCATGCGGTCCGCGTGACTTACTCAACGCGGCCGCGTGGCCATTTCCATGTGGTCCGCGTCCAAGATCCAGAAGCTCAAATATTGAAGGCCTTTTACCCTATGCGGCTGCATGTCATTTTCATGCGGTCCGCGATAGACCCTCAGGGGCATTTTTGTCCAGTTTTTCATGGGTAGTATAAATAGAATATTTTACTTTTTTTAGGTTAACTTCTTTTACACAGTACGAGCAGCTGAGCACGAGGCAACATTTATTTGTCTATTTTGGCTATTTTTCTTAGTTTTGAACGTGGATTCAAGTGTATTAAATTTGTAGTTCATTAATATGTCAATTTCTACTATTATTTCTTCAATTTCTACTTCTTCCATGTCTAGCTAAACCCATTAGCTAGGGTTGTGGCTCAACCCTATTGTGGGTAATTAATGGGTGTTTTTGCTTAATGTTTGGATGATATTGGGTGTTTGGTTTTGGGTTGATTGTATGTTTTCATTTAGATTTTTGTGGTTGCAAACACTAAGTCTAGCTTAGTGGGTTTTGACTCTTCTTGAGAAAGAGAGTCTATAACCTCTCAATCAACCCAACAAGAATTTGGGATGGACCCATGAGAATGGTAGTCCCGAGTAACGGGTTAAACCTCGAGAGAGTAATTACCCAACTTGAACCTTAAAGTTGCTTGGGCAAATTAGCCTACCCAATTGGTCTCAAGAGAGTCAATTGGGCAAAATCACTCTCTCTACCGAGAGGTGTGAGAGTGAGTGCTAAGTGCAACGGTTATCCATATATCCCATATTGTCATCCTTATATTGAAATTCTATACCCGTTAATTATTCACCTAGGCGAGTGCTATGACCCTAGTGTCTTCTCCTTATTGCATACACCTTAGAATTATAATTTAGCATAATCTAGTTCATAATTGTAGTCAATATCTTTAGTCGATAATCAAAGAAAACCAAAAATGTTAGAAGCCAAATTAGAAGTTACATCACTTTATTAGTCTTCACAAATACTTGACTCCAATATTAAGCTCCCTGAGGAAATTGACCCCGAAAACCACTATCGGGTAAAAGTTATTCGCGCCCACTCTTCCTAAGCGTTGAGTTTGCGACGATCACATTGGCCTTTCCAAATTTACCTCGTCTAGAGTGGAAGGGTATTTCATGTCATTCTACCCGCAGTGTTATTTCGTATGTAAAGGCCCGGCGTATGGTCGAGAAAGGGTGTTTGGCCTATTTAGCCTATGTTCGTGATTCCAGTGCTGAGGTTCCCTCTATTGAATTGGTGCCCGTAGTTCGCGAGTTTCCTGAGGTTTTTCCTTCAGATCTGCCGGGTATGGCACTGTGGACGCTCCTTTTTTTTCCTAAAGCGGAATCGAGTTCACGACAGTCGGGAAAGACAACTCTTATCCCATTTGGGAATTAGGTTTTTGGAGTTTGGAGAGTGGCCACCTAATGATTATAGTGCATTAGGACACTTTTAGAAGAATTAAAGATGCAGACCAGAGCTTTGGGTAAGGGCTTGAAATTATCTCGAGGGGAAGGTGTTAGGCACCCCTCAAGATCCACTAGTGTGGTTCCTGGCTACAATTGTGACTTCAAATGCAAACAAACAAACAAACGAGCAAGTATTGCAAGTACGAAATAAGAGGCATAAAAAGGGTTAAATGGAGTGCTGAAATTCAGGAAGGGAGCAGTTTGGTGGTAAAAGAAATGTGCAAGTAGAGGGAAAAAGTCAAGCAATTAGTGCAAGAAAACCAAAAATTGTGTGAGAAAACAGAAGTTGAAAGTGCTGCAGCTTTTAAAGTTCTAAAAAATAATAAAAGGAGAGGGGAGTCCTAGGTTTATACATTACATGGATGATTCGCACAACACTGGTACCCAACTGTACACATAGTGTTATCGTGGAATCATCATCTCCATGTCTACTCTTCCCACCCCGTTAAGGTGTTAAAGTGCGGAACGGTATCGTTTACTTATCACATGCTACTACCCGTCCCAAGCCTATAAGTCCTGGGTATTAGGACTTCTGATCCTAAAAGGAAAGAAAGAGATGGAGGCCTTTGTGGAGTTTAAAGGATAAAATTCTAATTCGACATTCAAACAAGTATCAAATAAAGGGAAGAACAAATAAGCAAATAAGGCTCAAATAAACCCCAGAAATCAAATAATCATATAGTTTAGCATGCCTTGATAAATACTGATTTGGTCTTAAATTAAAGTTAAGCAGCGATTGGACTGGTTCAACACATATATTTAGACAGAAAGTCTGCATTAGGCAACTCGGATACAGTTGTCAGAGACTGACCCAATGATTAGTTAACCAACCTTTTGTCTATGTGTTGAATAAAAAGAAATTAGGCAGAGGATCTACTATTTTTAGGAAAAAGGTGCGAAAGAGTTACCAGTTTGACAGAAATAAATGAATTTCAGACAAGATGCAAAATGATTTTAGAAAAAGAGTTATCAGTTTTAATAGAGAGAAACGAGTTTCAGAAAAAAGATGTGCAGACTGATTTTAGAAAAAGGTTTACCAATTTTAGCAGGTTTCAGAAAAGAGGTAGAAAATTACTAGTTTTAGTAAAATAGATTCGAGTTCCAGCAATTGATACTGTTTTAAAACGAATAAGGCTGTTAAAAATCGAGATTTCCTATAGGCATGCTTTCTATACGTTTACTGATTTTAATACCTTTTCAGACATTAACAGAAGTCTTATGCACATGATGTCTATATGCAACCTTATTATTAAACCTACAAACGGTTTGCCTAATGACATTTGTATATGCAGAAATGCAAAAGCCTATAGACATGATCTCTATATGTGCATTTGCGGAAGAATCAGAAATTAACCCATATAGGCATGGTATCTACCCTTTGTGCATAAAAAAACCCCATCCCATTTTCCTACTAAATCTCCATGAGTTTATTACAAATTATTACAGCCCAATAAATCAAACTGGAAATTAAAAGTACATCAAAAGCTAACAGCTAGATCCGAGCAGCCTAATTCAATCTTAATGTTTAACAATATGCGATTGAGTCACTTTCGGGACCCAGATTTCCAAAGCCTTCTCTTTATCCAGGGTGTTTCAAAGTTCCAAGGAATCTCAGGGATTCCCGTATTGCTTACACCCAAGATACCATTAGAATAGAAACAGTGCAGTGTGGAAGAGCCAGCTCTCAGGCATCCAAGTTCAGAGGGAGCTCAGTGGGTCCCAAAGCATGTCTTGCAAGAGAGGGGCAGAACTTGATAGCTAGGAGTAAGTGCAAAGTGAAAGGGGAATTGGGGAGCCATGACAGGTGGTGGACATACCTAGCCACAAAGTAGGCTGGCATACCCCTGATCACCTGCTTGGTTAAACACATCAAGAGCAGACCCTTGAAGGTCAGACCAGGGTCTGGACAGTGATTAGGACACTACCAGACCCAAGTCTAAAGCTCAAAAACACATAAATGAGGGAAAGGGAAGGGGAACTGATTAAGTTTGGGATTCAAAGAATCCAATCCAGAATCATGGACAACAATATTAGAGTGTTGTCATGCCCTGAACTATAACT
>MU728423.1:0-35754 GCA_026770625.1 Nicotiana glauca
TCTCAAAATAACCTAATAATCAATACATGCCTCTATTGGGCGAAGTTTATAGCTTAAATAGGGTTTAGGTCTTGAGAATCCCGTTTTTGCACTTCAGTCCCCCAAGTTTACGGGGCCTGCCGCGGTTCTACCGCGGTCGCGGTGGAATCGCGGCCGAACAACCCTTCTGAATTTCCAAACTTCCGCGGACCTCATCCACCGCGGTTCTACCGCGGTCGCGGTGGAACCGCGGTAGAANGTGATTATTTAGGGCGTGATTATAGTCAAATTCACCTATTATCAATTGTGACGCCTCGAGAGTTGGACTTGGAATGGTATTGATGCAGGACAGTAGGGTGATTGCCTACGCATCCAGACAATTGAAGATACATGAAAAGAATTACCCTGTCCACGACCTTGAGTTAGCTGCCATTGTTCATGCCTTGAAGATCTGGCGTCATTATTTGTATAGTGTGCCTTGTGAGATATATACTGACCATCGGAGCTTGCAACACTTACTCAAGCAAAAGTATCTAAATATGCATCAGAGGAGGTGGTTAGAGTTGCTGAAGGATTACGATATCACTATCCTATATCACCCGGGCAAGGCCAATATGGTGGCGAATGCCTTGAGTCGCCGGGCGGAGAATTTGGGGAGTTTGGCATATTTACCAGCTTTAGAGAGGCCTATGGCGATGGGTGTTCGGGCCTTAGCCAGCCAGTTTGTGAGATTGGATCTTTCGGAGCCCAGTCGGGTTCTAGCTTGTGTGGTTTCCCGGCCTTCCTTATTTGATCGTATCAGGGAGCAGCAGTATGAAGACACTCATTTGCTTGTCCTTAAGGATATGGTTCAGCGTGGAGATGCCAGAGATGTGACCATCGGAGATGACAGGGTATTGAGGATGCAGGGTCAGATTTGTGTGCCCAATGTTGATGGGCTTCGAGAGTTGATTCTAGCAGAGGCCCATAGTTCGCGGTATTCCATCCATCCGGGTGCCGCGAAGATGTATCAGGACTTGAGGCAGCACTATTGGTGGAGGCGGATGAAGAAAGATATAGTTGGTTATGTGTCTAGATGCCTCAACTACCAGCAGGTGAAGTATGAGCACCAGCGCCCGGGTGGGTTGTTTCAGCAGATAGATATTCCGGAGTGGAAATGGGAGCGCATCACCATGGATTTTGTATCTGGACTCCCACGGACCATGAAGAAGTTTGATTCCATTTGGGTTATTATGGATCGACTCACCAAGTTCGCTTATTTCATTCCTGTGTCTACCACTTATTCATCGGAGCAGTTGGTGGAGATTTATATCCGAGTAATCGTCCGTCTGCATGGTATTACAGTTTCTATTATTTCGGACAGAGGTACTCAGTTTACATCGTAGTTCTGGATAGCCGTGTAGCAGGAGTTAGGCACTCAAGTGGAGTTGAGCACAACATTTCACCCCCTGACGGACGGACAATCCAAACGCACTATTCAGATTCTTGAGGATATGCTTCGTGCGCATGTGATTGAGTTTGGAGGGTCTTGGGATCAGTTCTTTCCATTGGCGGAATTTGCTTACAATAACAGTTATCAGTCCAGCATTCAGATGGCGCCGTATGAGGCTTTATATGGTAGGAGGTGTAGATCTCTGGTGGGCTAGTTTGAGCTGGGTGAGGCTAGGCTATTGGGCATCGAGTTGGTTCAGGATGCATTGGAGAAGGTTAAGATGATTCAAGATAGACTCTGTATAGCCCAGTCCAGACAGAAGAGCTACGTGGACAGGAAGGTCCGTGATGTTTCATATATGGTTGGTGAGCGGGCTCTGCTTCGGGTTTCGCCTATGAAAGGCGTCATGAGGTTTGGGAAGAAAGGAAAGTTGAGTCCGAGGTTTATTGGACCTTTTGAGATTTTGAGGCGAGTTGGGGAGGTTGCTTATGAGCTTTCCTTGCCTCCCAATTTGGCCGGAGTTCATCCGGTATTTCATGTCTCGATGCTCCGGAGGTATCACGGTGACCCGTCGCACGTGTTGGATTTCAGTTCAGTCCAGTTGGACAAGGATCTATCCTATGTTGAGGAGCCAATGGCTATATTGGACAGGCATATCAGAAAGTTGAGGTCGAAGAACATAGCTTCAGTAAAGGTTCAGTGGCGGGTTCAACCGGTCGAGGAGACGACCTAGGAGACCGAGCAGGATATGCGCAGCAGTTACCCTCATCTTTTCACTACTTTAGATATGTTCTCTATGCTCATTCGAGGATGAACGAATGTTTAAGTGTAGGAGGATGTGACGACCCGGCCAGTTTTCTTAAGAATTAATGCCCCGATCCCTTATTAACTGCTTCCCCTAAGTTCATTTCTGCTATTTTGGTTTGTCGGGACGTTCGGTATTCAGTTTCGGAGAGTTTTGGGACACTTAGTCCCTAAATGAGAGCTTAAGTGTTGAAAAGTGGTCCGTAGTCGGGACAGTGTGTAGACGGCCTCGGAAAGGAAATCCGATGGTTCTGTTAGCTCCGTTAGGTGATTTTGGGGTTGGGAGCGTGTTCGGATAGTATTTTGGAAGTCCGTAGCTCATTTAGGCTTGAAATGCCGAAGTTTGAATTTTTGAAATTTCCAATCCGATAGTGAGTTTTTGATCCGAGGGTCGGATTGGAATTCTGGAAGTTGTAGTAGCTCTGTCGTGTCATTTGGGATGTGTGCGCAAAATTTCAGGCCTTTCAGACGTGTTTTGGTTAGGTTTTTGATCGAAAGTGTATTTTGATAAAATTTGAAGTTTTTAGGCTCAAATCCTTGTTTAATTCGAGTTTCTGGCGTTGTTTTAAGTGGTTTAAGGATTGGTACAAGTTTGAATGAGGTATTAGGTGTTATTGGTGCTTTTGGTTGAGGTCCCGGGGGCCTCGGGATGATTTCGGGTGGTTAACGAGAAAATTTGAGAAGTGTTGCAGCAGCTGAACTTTTCTCTTCTGGTATTTTCGCATCTGCGGCTCGGGAACCGCAGATGCGGTACCGCAGATGCGGTACCGCAGATGCGGCCATGGGGACCGCAGAAGCGAAGTTGGATTTTTCCTCAGGAACCACAGATACGGTGCAATTTCCGCAGAAGCGGAACCGCTCCTGCGGTTAGTCGTCCGCAGAAGCGGGTTTAGGCTGGTCCTTCAGTTTTCGATGCGGTGGTATTTTCGCAGAAGCGGATCCTCATCTGCGATATATAGACCGCAGGTGCGAAATATTGTCCTCTTAGTGAAAATAGCAGAAAAGGTACTTGTTCCGCAGAAGCGGGACCGCAGAAGCAGAAATCACTGTTCAGAAATAGTGAAATCGAGGGTTTAATTTCAAAAGTTGGAAAATTAAATTTGAGCTCGGGAGAGGGCGATTTTGAGAGGATTTTGAAGAGGAGATTATTGGGTAACATTTCTTTAATCCCTTCTAGTTATATTTCATCTATATATAGTTAAATCAATCATTTAAATTCGAATTTAGGACCAAATTGGGAAAGATTGGAAGAAACTTTGTAGACCAAATAATGGAGTGTTGAGTGGTTATTTGACCTCCTATTTGGGAGATTTTTGCATGGTTAGACTCGTGAGAGTACGAGGGTTCTGAAAATATAAAAATTATCCAATTCCGAGATGTTGGCATGAGGGGCATTTTGGTTATTTTACCTAAATTTTTGTCTTAGCTTTAAATTAAATAGTAGAATCTATTGTTTGAGGTATTATTTACGATATTTAATTGAATTGAATAGATTTGGGCCATTTGGAGTCGGATACTCGTTGCAAAGGCGTGATTTCTAGTTGATTTTGAGCCGGTTCGAGGTAAGTGGCTTGTCTAACCTTGTGTGGGGGACCTTCCCCTTAGGATTTGTTATTTTGGTATTTGAGTGCCTTGTACGCGAGGTGACGAGCGTGTACTTGAGCCAATTGTTAAAAATCCGGTTTTTACTTAAGATATTGAGACTGAGTTTCCTTCATACTTGCCTTATTTTACTTGCAATTATAACCTGTGTTAGATTAGAAAAGTATGTTTACTTGATTCAATTTGCCTAATTGTTTAAGTTTCCTTGACTGTACTACGTGAAGCATGATAGGCTAATACTATATGTTGCTTGTCTTTTGTGCTTCATTTCTGAGTATCTACTGGTTGTGGTTGCGCATTTACATTGGGACTACGGATGTGGGATTCCGGTAGTCCCCCTTGTTTGTTTACTTTGGGACTACGGGTTAAATTCCCGGTAGATCCCCCTACACTCTTACTTTGGGACTACGGGTTAGATTTCCGGTATATCCCCCCCTGCACATTGATAGTTGGACTACGGGACGATATCCCGGGAGATCCTTCGGATTCACACATGTGATGGACTACGAGACGGTATCCCGGGAGATCCACTGGACAGTTGAGAAAAAAGACTACATGACGGTATCCTGGGAGATCCTCATTGTTACTATTTGGTATTGAGTTGTACATATTCTGTGTTTACTCTGTTCATTGTGTAGTTGTTATTGCCCTGTTTAACCTATCTATTCTCGCTGTTGTACTCATTATTATTGTCAGTTTTTATATTGTTTATTCATGTTATATTGTTTAACCTCAGTAGGGCCCTGACCTTTCTCGTCACTACCCAACCGAGGTTAGGCTTGACACTTACTGAGTACTGCTGTGGTGTGCTCATGCCCCTTATGCGCATGTTTTTCATATACAGATCCATGTATCTCCACTTAGGCGCACTATCCTCGAGGCGGAGAGATCTAGCGGAGACTTCGAGGTATATCTGCTGCGTCCGCAGACCAGGAGTCTCTATTCTGTTCCAGCTTTAGTAGTTAATCTATCCTTTTCTTTCAGTTGTTTAGACATTCTGCAGTTAGAGCAGCGTATTACATTTCTATTAGCCTGTGGTTCCCGTGAGTTTTCGGATTTTGGGATGAGATTTTAGACTTTCGCAATTTATTTTTGAGTTGTATATGCCATGTGGCACTTATATACCGTTTCCTTCTAATTTTGCTTGGTTTAATTAAATGATTTCCGCAAGTTATGTTATTTTTCTGCATTGTTAGGCTTACCTAGTCGTAGGGACTAGGTGTCATCACGACATGTTCACGGAGGGCGAATTGGGGTCGTGACAACCCAGTAACAAATGAAGAAATCACTAGAGCGGTATACTCATTCCAACCTCATAAGTCTCCGTGGCCTGATGGCCTTCATCCATTATTCTTTTAAAAATTCTGGCCCCATATTAAAGATTCAATTATAACTTTTTGCAAAAAAATCTGCCAAAATAGATACATTCCTTTAGAGTTGAATCAAACATTTATCGGCTTGATTCCGAAAATGTAAAGCCCATCCGCACCGGCTCATTTTAGAGCCATTACTTTATATAACACTATCTATAAGGTCATAACCAAAATTATAGTGAATCGCATTAAGCCTATCCTTGATATGCTTATTCACCCGTCACGATCTGCTTTTCAAAAAAAAATTTATAGAGCATCAGACAATGTAATTATAGTACAAGAAATACTACACAACTTTAGAAACTCGAAATCAAAATGCTCGAATATCTTGAAAAAGCTTTTGATCGTTTAGAATGAGATTTTATATGCAGAACCCTCACTTATTTTAAAATTTTTCAGTCCCTAATTGCATTAATTATGTCATGCATATAAACAACAAATACATCCATTATTTTTAATGATACTCCAACTTCTTTCTTCACACCCACCAAAGGTATTCGGCAAGGAGACCCTTTATCTCCGTATCTATTTATACTTTGCATAGAAATATTTTCTCGAAGCGTTAATATAGCAGTGGACCACAAACAATGGCACCCAATCACTCTGCGTAAAAGAGCTCCACCAATTTCTCAACTTTTCTTTGCGGATGACATTATTTTGCCATCCAAAATAACCATTGAAAGTTGCCATTATTGACCATATGAATTACTTCACCTATATATCAGGCCAAAAAATAACTTTTGCTAAATCGAAGATTTTCTTTTCAAAAAATTATTCACAAGCTGACAAATCTTTTATATTCACTTTTTTTAATATGGTGGAAGAATTTCACTTTGGCAAATATTTAGGATTTTCTCTATTTACCTCAAAACCTACGAAAAAGGATTTCCAATTTATCCTTGATAATTTTAAAAATAGACTAGTAGGTTGGAAAACAACCCACCTCACTTTGGTTGGGCGAGCCACACTCGTCAAAGCCACCGTTAACTCAATACCAAACTAATTGATGCAAATTATTGCTTTGCCTATGTATGTAATCGCCAGATTAGAACAGTACCAAAAAAAACTTTCTATTGGGAATAACTTCCCAAAAAAAATATTTGCATATGATTAAATGGGAAGTGATAACGACTCCCAAAAATGAAGGCGGACTAGGCATTCAAAGGATTAAGAAAAAGAATAATGCACTATTGGCCTGTACAACGTGACATTTATTCCTTAATCCAACTGCCAAATGAGCATCCATTCTTCTTTCTAAATATTCATCCTTCTCTAGAAGAAATCCTAAAAGAACTTCAATGATAGGGAAACATCTATCTTCTGGCTGGGCAGTGTGCCAAAAAGGACTAGTCTAGCAAGTCACACATGTTAATTTTTGGTATGATAATTGGTTAGCTCTTAACCTTAATATTCGAAGCCTAATAGAAGGCCCGTTACCATATAAGGAAAACCAACTGATTGTAGCAAATGCCATCTCTAATATTAGAGGCTTTAATCACATAGTGTCCATGGAATTTCCTAATGCTATAATTGAGAGGATAAATAAGTATTACCTCCCTCTTTACCCAACACTATCTGATCGAATTATTTGCGGGTACGTTCACCTTATCTGGCCACTTCACGGTTAAACTCTTGCTATAGATCAATCACCCAATCCTCTCAACTCCCAAATCATCATGGATGGATTTGGCACTTACGCACTTTACCCAAAATCAAAACCTTTTTGTGGCTGCTGAGTCACAACCACTTACCAACCCAACAATATTTACATAGGATAGGGATATCTACGTCCAATATTTATACCATATGCCACTAGGAGGAAGAATCAATTCCTCATATATTTTTTAATTGTAACAATGTGCGACAATGTTGGTGTAATATGAAATTGGGATTTCTCCTAAAGCATATTTGTTATGAGTAGGGGTGTTCATTATAACCCGAAAAACTGAACAAAACCGAAATCAAACAAACCGACCAAAAAAACGGATGCTTTTTGGTTTGGTTTTGGTTTTGAATTTTAAAAATCGACCAAATTTGGTTCGGTTTTGGTTTTAATAAAAAAACCGAACCAAACCAACTATAAGAGTAACTATTTCAAATTTATTATTACACCTATATATATGCATATTTTTATACAAAGTTTCAAAAAATTTATGGTAATGTTAATAGTTTGCACTTTTAATATAGTTCTTTACCGTTATATTCTAGTTTGATTTATACTTTTTTTTTGTTTAGTGTAAGTATCTATTTTGTATTAAAAATAATATATTTTTAATTGAGTCCTTAAATTATCCATCACTATTTGAATCAATTATCATCAATATATCTTGGTAAATAATAGATTTCTCGAAGGGCAATTGATTTGATAGTGTTACATTGAAAATGTGGTCACTGGAATATGTGTTTGGTAGTATATGTCTTATATTTAAGAAAATACCGATAAATAACCGAAAAAACCGAAAAACCGAATCGAGAAAATCGACTTAATTGGTTTGATTTGATTTGGTTCTAATATTTGGAAAACCGACTTACTTGGTTTGATTTCTTTTTAAGGAAAAACCGATCAAAACCGAACCATGAACACCCCTAGTTACGAGGGTGTCCCAACTTATGTTTGGCTTAAAAAGCTTCTTACGCTACCCAAACATAAATATTTTCTATAAACTCCATATCATACAATAGTCTCTTTCATTATTTGGAATTTATGGAAGACTCGCAACAAAAATTGTTTTGAAAATCTTAGGCAGCTCCCTCAAACATCCATTACATATCAAATGACTTTATATTAATTTAAAATAAAAGAAAGAACCCATAACATTCAAATCCTAGATTCCCCTATGTAGTTCCACCCTCCTTGTTTGCTTGTAATTCTAATGTACCAACGCAACCCCCTGTAACGCTTTAATTGATAGAAGTAGTCTTTTAAACCTTAAAAAAAAAAAAAAAAAACTATGTCCATCACTACAAAAGGAAGCCACGCGTTTAAATTATATTACCGTTAGTGTATAGAATTTTGTATATATAAGGTAAGCCAAATAAAAATTATTTGTAAGCTTCCTTAAAATGTACGTAAAATTTATTATATATCTTCAAAATAAGATTAGTTATTTATATATGGTTTCTGTATAATTTTTTAAATAACCAAACGACTTTATGAACTTTTGAAACTCTTAGTTTTTTTTATAACACTTATATGGCTATAGAAATTTCTCATTAAAAATATATACTTAATAACTTAAAATTCTCCAAGTTTAGAATTTCTAATTCCTTTTGGAGTTTAAATTATATCATCGTTAGTGTATAGGATTTTTTTAATATATCAGGCCAGCCAAATAAAAATTATTAGTAAGGCTACTTAAAATGTAAAAATTTATTTTATTTGAAATAAGATTAGTTATCTATTACAATAGGTAAAGCCAAAGGTGACATGATAGTGTAAAAATAAATTACTTAAATCCATGTTTTATATGCATGTGCAGTGCACGTGTACCCATTAATGGGTCCCGCAATATCCTACCCCTAACCACCCCACCCCAACCCACACACCCCACCGAGACACAATACATTGACCTGCCGGCTTTGGTTCGGATGCTGATAAGGAAACATCGGAAGTTAGGTTCGGAAATTGCTTCGACATCTTCAAAGCAGACACTCAGGCTCGGCATTCTGTTAAGGTTTGTATAGTCGTTAATCAAAATCCCATCTTCAAATTCAACAGCTTCCTCGCCGTCGGGCCCACCCAAGTGGCCGGTGCCGGCCGTTTGCTCAGTCTATCACTCAGCGTTTAGTTTAAATATGTACTCCCTCCGTTTCAGTTTACATAAAATTATTTAATTTTTGATCCGTTCCAAAACGAATTAAAACTTTCTAAATTTGGTAACAATTTAGCTTAAAATTACAACTTTGAGAAGTTTTTATAATTTTTTATAACCATACAAAACTCTTGGCCCATCTAAACTTATTTAGGACCACAAATTTAAAAAGTATTTATTTTTTCTTAAATTCCGTGCCGGTCAAACAGGTCACGTAAATGGGAACCGAGGGAGTATATATTTTGAACAATTTTTACTTTATATGTAGAGTTTGAGCAGAAGGCGGTAGTGTGCTTAATTTGGAGGCATTTTAGTTGCTGTAGACTGGTGAGTTAATAGGGAAAATGGGAGCTAGGGTTCCGGCACAGCACTACGATATGAGGTCGGCGGCTGATTCGTACATTGAAACCTCATTGCATGATCTTAATGCGGAGGGTATTGGTGGCGGAGGCGGTGCTGGTGGTGATGATGTTGATCGTGGAGGCGGTGATGTAACCGAGGATAGCATGGACAATGGCGAAGACTCCACAGCTGTTGTGAGTGTGCCTTTTGAGTTTCAGTTTTCAGTTTTAAATAATTTATCATGTGTTGTTGTTTCAGTTCCTTGTAAAACTGCAACTTTGAAATACTTCTGTATAACTATAATGTTGGGTTTGCAATTATCCTGCATCCAAGGCCTAGGGCGTGGCCTAGTAGTAAATAAAATTGGAGGAGAATCATGACATCTTAGGTTCAAATTACAGCCTTGGTGGGCAGAGTAACCCGGTTTGTACTGGTGGGAGGTAGCAGTACTCGATGGAATAATCGAGGTGTGCGCTAGCTGGTAGGGACATGATTTATGAATTTGACAAGACAACAACTATGCCTCGACCATAAGCTAGTTAGGGTCAGTTGTATGAATCTTCACTGTCCAAGTCTCTATTAGAACTGTTTTCTTCCAATATCCAATAATTTAGATTCTCTAACACTGGAAGTTCCACCCCATCATACCTTTATGATTTATTAATTTGACAAGACAACAACTATGCCTCGACCGTAAGCTAGTTAGGGTCAGTTGTATGAATCTTATCTATCCACGTCTCTATAAGAACTGTTTTCTTCCAATATCCAATAATTTAGATTCTCTAACACTTGAAGTTCTCTCTAGTAGCATACTAATCTGTAATAAGATTAAATGCTTCCTAGCGAAGATTAGACCTAAAGTAAGCATGACCTACATGGTTAAGCGTTAATCGGAGCTAATTGGTATCACCTATATGGATCTTTTTCTTCCACTGAGGCTCTACTTCCTTTTAGGTCTGCATGGAGTCCAAGATAGTTTAGGTCTTTCGAGATAACTTTCTTCCATGTGATTAGGAATTCGCCTTGTTTTTATGGCATTTGCATTCTGTTTAATTGTGCCAAGTTAGCCGGAGTAAGCAAGCGTCTCTACTAGTTAGGCTGAACATTGTTTTTTTTAATGGTAATAACTGACCTTTTCACTTCGGAAGCCTATACCAATGCCTTGGGGCCCAAGTGTACATATTCTCATATTATTCATGAACTCTAATGGCACTAATACTTTTTCAGGAGTGTCTTCATGAATCCTTCAGAAACTCATTACCACTTCACGGTATAGTGGTGGAGGAAGATCGCACTAGCATTGAGAATAGTGGATCTTCAGGGGGTTCCTACAATATTGTTACTATTGATGGTAATTGGGGATTTTATTATATAGTTGATTGCTAAATGGATGAAAGAAACTAGATGACCGTTAGTTTTAGATTTGCTAATGCCAGTTTTCATGGACCAGATATTTCACCAATTGAAACAGCAAGGACAAGATTTTTAGACATTATCATAGATCATTTCATAAGACCGCATGTAATTGAAGTTGTCGATTCAGAGGCTGACTTTGCAGCTCAATCTTCACAAGATAAAATGAGCAAGAGGAAGTCTAGAGAAATCTGTTATGAAGGTGATGCTGCATATGTTTTGCCTTTGATGTATGTGGCTAACATGTACGAGACGTTGGTTAATGAAGTGAATGTAAGGCTCTCTTCTCTAAATGGCATGCGTGAAAAAACCATCGGTGTGGCCCTTGAAGCAGCTGGTGGTTTATACAGAAAGCTTGCAAAAAAATTTCCTAGGAAAGGTATGACATCCAAGGTTCCAAAACTTCATGTAGACACTTAAAGTTGGTCTTTGCCTTTTCCCATCACATGATATTTGTCCTCCCATTTGAGCCATTTTGCTGTGATATATCTGATTTCTCATTGGAATTGCAGAAGGCTAATTTTACTGTTGTGCATGTCAGCTTCAAATTTTAAGCTAGCCTGCGCTTCCATTGTTGCTTTTCTACATGTTGCTGCCCCCTTCATCTATGTGAGCATATGAGACGACATAGCGGGCAAAAAGATGAATGGATAGAAATGAATCAGAAAAGAAATTCTTTTTCTATGTAGAAACATGAAGATGTGAGGAATCTTGGATCACTAGAAGCATCTAGTTTAGAACATCAACTTCTAGTTTTTTCATTACTCATTGTGTTCCTGTTCTTTTGCTGGGTTACATATATCATTATTTCCTGACGAATATGAGATAAAGGAAATGTTGTTTCCTGTAATTGTCATCTCCTGACAAAGATTGAACTGCAAAAGATACTAATTCCTGCTATTGTCATTTCATTTTCTGGGTTAACCTCTTACTTTGCTGTTATTAACATATAGGACCTTGTGTATTTAAAAGACGGGAGCTGGCTACATCTTTTGAAACAAGGGCAAGGTTTCCTGAATTAGTGATACAGGAGGAGAAGCGTGTTCGCTTTGTTGTGGTTAATGGTTTAGCCATTGTGGAGAAACCAGCAAGTTTACATATTGATGATGCAGAATGGTATGTCAAACTCTCCATCTTAAATATGGATGTTGCATTAATCTTGATTAATCTGTTATTGTTACCTAGAATTCTGGTCTTCTATTATTAGCTCTGTTGGCATGAGATAAAAGATCCATCTTGCTATACGTATGTCTGTGTCCTCTTTTCTTTGTCTTGGCGGTAGTGCCATCTGTTCTAGACAATTAACATTCCACGGTGACTTATATTTTCTGGGTTAGTAAATATGCTGTGTGCCAAATCCAAGTGAAAGAAATTTGTCATATAATTTTCTAGAGAAGATTTCTGGGTGTACCAGATGATATGAAGATTCTGCAAGGTAGCAGAAGAAATACTGCTTGTGCAAAATTTTGACTAACTCAGATAACGATCTTATTCTTTGGTGCAATTTGCTCTAGATTGGCATATTAAATGAAATTTCTTCAAATGCTGAGAATTATGCAGATCTAGAAGTTTAATCTGTACAATTTTCTTTTGACCTTCTGCAATTATGAAACTTCACTATAGGACTATGGTCAAGGGCGGATTTACATGGACCCAAGCGGTGTCACGGGACACCGCTTCGTCGATTTTTTTTACTATTTACATATATCTATCTATCTATATATATATATATATCTATATATCTATATATATATATAAAATATGTAAAACAGAAATACAAGATAAAAGCATTAAAAGTGACACCACTTGCAACAAAACAGCTCAGTAGTCTAGTGGTTGACACTTTCAAGTTTGATGTGAGAGGTTTTGGGTTCGAACTCCCGTGGCTCCATAAAATATTTTTTGACGGTTACGGCCCTCTTACTAAAAATAGTGACACAGCTTATGAAAAATTCTGCGTACGCCACTGACTATGGTTGAATGTGATTGTCGTGCAAAGATATATTTGACGAAATTCCTCTTGATTAGTCAAAAAGTGTTGGTTTGGTAGGATAATAACACCTTGATCCAGTTTAGATCGCACATGAAATCCAATGTTCTGGAGGCATCATTCTAACTCCCTCCCCATTGTCCTTGTAATTTTCCTTGTGGTGCGTCCTATTTAGCCTCATCTATGGAGCTCTTTATTCCACCATGAATAGATAGTGCCTTGATATTTTCTTTCTCAATTTTCTAACTATAATATTTTTGCTTTTTAGACATCGTCATTTTTTAAAGGGTTAAGGTATTTTATTGATTGTAGCACCAAGTGCTGCTCTTACGACAGTGTTATACTATTATAATTTTTTTGAAATGAATATTCTTTTATAATTTAACACGATACAATATAAGATTGTTAAATATTTGATCTTTTCTTGATTGTATGGTGTAATACCCTATATACAAATAAGGGCATATAAGTCTTTAACTAAAAAAAAAAGGGAAGTAATAGGAGAATGGGCCAAAGCCTATCTGGAGGAAAAGAAGAAAAAACGTGAAAAGGGGGAAAGGTGGAAAAGAAACGCAGCAAGCTGCTGCTAAACAACAGAGAAAAAAAAAAACGAAAACCCATAGAGGAGGAGAAAAAAAGGAGAAGAAGAGAGAGGCTAGAACCAAACCTTGAGAAATTTTAAGTACGCACTGGTTGTTACGGGTAATACTCGAATTTCTCATCTGGATTCTTTTCTTCTGGTAATTCTTTTTATCTCAGTTCATATATTTGAAGGGTTTCACAAGGTATAAGAATTATAATACCAATAAGAGTTATTCTGGGCAAATTATACAATTGGAAGTTAGTCAATATTACTGTAGGATAGATTCACTTGAAAAAAGAAGAAGGGTATTGATGTTTTTGTACTTAAACTAGTCTCATTATATATGATCTTTGTTAGGTGTAAATTAAGTTAGGGTGCAAGGATTGTGTTTTGGTGTTTAACTATATTGCAATGACAATATCGAGTTTGGGTTTGAATGTGGTAAGTCTAGTAATGAGTACAAAAGATAAGTACCAATTAAGAAGGAATATTATGGACAGTAAAATTATTTCAGTTTCAATTTATGCACACGATTAAGGAAATTGAACAGTAATGAGAATAGACCATATAAATACCTTTTTACTTAAAAGATTTTGGACTAATTTAAGTCACTCATAGCATGGGTAAATATAATTCGATGAATTGATAATAAAAAATAAAAATCGAAGGATTTGGTATTCTAAATTAGTGATAGATTTAGCCTAAATGAGGCAATTAACATGAGATCGATATTATGTAATTATAGATTGATTGGAGGAATTTGTACGAATTGCTCGAGGTGAAGCATTTGGTAATTCGGCACGAGTACTGTGAGTAGTAATCTTACCGCAATTTGTGTTTTCATAACTTGCATGATTTACACATGATTTCTAATATGAATATGTTACCGTTTATTTTAAGTTGCATGTGGGACAAGTCTTTTACTCGATATGATACCGAAATAATTATTTGAGATGAATACCGTGATTTTAAATATTTTCGTTGTCACTAGATCTGTTTGACCGTTACTTGAATTTACTGTTATTGAAAGGAAATTATATGATTTGATAAGAACCGAAATGCCCTATATTGTTTTAAAATATTTTCCTATGAGTATATACGGATACAGAGACAAGTATAAATGGGAGTAGACTTTGAAGGATCCCGTAGCTAACGGCAGGTTCGTTAGACCTGGTGCACCTTGTAATTACTGATTACCGTTATAGCCCTCGCTAGTGGGAAGGTAGAACTAGCATACCGTTACCGATTTCCCTCGAGTAGGGACTACCTTTATATTTGGCTTCTTGCGAAGAAGTCCACAGTTATACCGATTACATGATCTGTTCATTGAAACCTCCCAAAAAAATATGAATATTGATATTATACAGTGGTTACCGAGCTTATTGCGGAATTGTCAATCGTATTATACTACAAGAAAAACATGATGAGACTGAAAATTGTTTATTGTTTCTGAAAGGGGCATTTTTATGATAATTTCTGTTTAATATACTAGCATGTTTTCTGACTTGTCCCCAATAAAAACAGTTGAGGTTAAGTGTTATTACTCACTGAGCTAGCGACTCATTCCCCGCTAATTATTTTCTACAGAGACAGCAGTTGACGCGGGCAAGGATTTCGTTAATTAGAGCGCACAGGTTGAGAATTCTTGGTGAGCCTCGCACTTGTTCGCGTGGGCGGAAACTTTATCAATTGTTATGCTCTTTTCTTTGAATTCTTAGAGTCGCTCCATGGTCATTCTTTTAGTGTCTTAAGTAGTCTTTATTATTATAGACTTATGTTGAGTAACACTCATTCTTATAAAAATTTGGAGATAAAGTAGTATTTCTAGTTGTTAGTGGGTGGACTGTTAAAGGTAGATATTTATTTTGGTTAATTGATAAAGTCCTTGTCATTTGAATTGCTATTTGGATGTTTGGTTGCTGATTTGAGACAGGAAATTTTTTTGGGATGGTCCAAAAATTGAGGAAACTCTGTCCGATTTTCTATAAAATTTCCGATGAGGCTTACTTGGGAGCACTAGCTCCTGAGCGCCAGTCAGTCCTAATTTGGGTCGTGACAAAGTTGGTATCAGAGCCAGGTTATTCTTGTGACTAATGGAGCACACGTCGGTAGTAGAATCTCAATTATGGTTATGTAGCCGGCCATTCCCATAATCGTGATTCTGCGAGGGCGTGATAGAATGTGTCTTGTCTTTCTTTCTTATTCCTCTGTACGTGTGTGGCGATTAGGACCAAATAACTGAACCTATCATTACTTATCCTATTTTTATATGGCTCGGACCAATTACTCTATAATAGAATGTGGCTAGAGGTTCAAACTTCAAAGACATCAAATTTCGCCAATGGACATGCAACTATCTCCAAGCAAAGAAATGCTACATAAGTAGTATACAAGACTAGTGAAAGGTTCATTATGCCATATGAGGTACTTTCCGGTAAGATGCATAATAGAGTCCATTTTAAAAATTTATTCTAGTCCACCACTACAGCGATAGAGGAGTGCTATCACAAAAAGGTACTTAACTCCATGAAAAAAAAATTTGAGATCTTTATGGATATGCTAGATAGACATAAGAAGAATGAGCAACATAATAGTGCTCTAGAGTCATCATGTACGTAGAAGATTGTAGGGAACATAAAAGTATCCTTAATAAAGTTCCCGAAGTTGTAACTACCAAGTGTATTGTTTCTGATAGTTCATATGATCCTCAAGGGTTTTTCATAAAATATTTACCACAATACGAGCTATAGGATATTACATGGAGTAGTCTATGGAACAAGCAACTTATAGACCAGAGAATATGCCGAATACATAAATTGATACCGTACTCTTAGGGATTCCAACAAGAGCAACACAAATAATTTGTGAATGATTTCACTAAATTGTTTATGAATCACTTCCTTCTTGACAAGTTTCTTATAGGAACTTGCCTGCAAGATGGTTAAGAAATTAATTTAGACGATGGGTGTAATGATATATAGCACTTGAATTTCTCAACTGTATAGATAAGCAATATATTAAGTTTAGTGGCTTGCAAAAATATTGGTTAACCATTTTAATAAGGTAGTAACTACACATACGAAAACTTTGATCTATTCTGTGGCAGTTACACTTAGCAGAAAGATTGGAAAATATGAATATGATAGGCGTGCTCGTAAGATGACCGAGATTAGGAAATATTTTAGTATGGATTTTAATATGGGTCGAAGATTTAAAAATCAGGGATATTTTGAGATATTAAACGATCCTTTTTGGGGATACCATTTTTTTTGGAAAAAATCTATAGTAGTTAGACATTCGTTTAAAGCTTTTAAGATTCAAGTTAAGCGGAAAAAAAAAAAAGCCTAGCTAACCAAGTTGTACTTGATATGGTTGACTCTAACGTACTGAGGGGTATGGATTAATTATCTTCTTACCAAGCTATCTTAGATTATTATGGAAAGACTATTAAGTTTTTGAACTTTAAAAGCCAGTTTTGTCCCAAAAAAAAGGGATTATAGGTTTTAGAGATGAGCAAAGTATATATTTTGAAGGCTTAATAGTTATAAAAGAAATTGTTTAGGTCTCGTAGATACGATAAGGGGCACAAGAGAAGAAACACTTAGTTTGAAAAAAAATCATAATGAGAGATTCTCTAATGTACTCCTAAGGATTTACTAGGACTACCTTCAATATGAGAAATAGACTTTGGTATTGAGTTGACATCTGACATGCAAACCATATTATATGGCACCAACATAGTTGAGAGAGCTAAATGAATAATTGTGAGACCTACTGGATAAGGGTTTTATCATACTGAGAGTTTCACCATGGGGTGTATCAATATTGATAAAAGAAAAAGAAAAAGAGAGAATAGGTCCCTGAAAATGTGCATCAACTGCAAATAATTCGATGTCCGCCTCTAGAACTCGGTACATACATTAGGAGTTACTTCCTTTTGGACTGACTAGCGCTCCAGTTGCATTGATGTATATAATGGATATGGTGTTCAAGTTGTTTTTGGAAAAAAAGGAAAATAAAAATTCCTAGTTTTTACTTACTATAATCTGGTATATTTTTGTAGCCAGGAAGAGCACGAGAATCAGTTGAAAAATACGTTAAAGTCGCTGCAGGAAAATCAACGTTTTACCAAGTTCTTCAATTTGCTAGACTCGATAGTATTCATAGGACAAATGGTATCTAAGAATGAAAAAAAAATGGTAGATTCTAAGAAGATAGAAACAATTTATAAATGAATGAGACTTATTTCTCCTGCAGAGATTGCTTTTGGCTTGACAAGCTACTATATGTATTGTGTAGGATTTCTCTAGAATAGCACCACCATTCACCAAGTTAACATAGAAAATTGCTAAATTTCAGTGGATGGAGGAATGTACAACGAGATTCCAGAAGCCCAAAGCATGTTTGACAATCACACAAATGTTAGCCTCAGTCTAATAAGCTCTAGAGAATTCACGATGTTATATGATACTTCGAGGGTAGGATTAGGATATTTTCTCATGCAAAATTTATCGCGTGATAGTCTATGCTTCAAGGAAATTGAAGAAGCTCAAGTCGTATTATGTCACTCATGATTTGGAGATGGTCATAGTGGTATGTCCTTTTAAGATTAGACACTATTTATGGGAAGAAACCTATGGGATTTATACCTAGCACAAGAGACTGAAGTACATTTAAAACCAACAGAGATATAAATATTTAGCAATACCGGTGGAGGGAACTACTGAAGATATAATTGTACTGTTTGTACAGTTCGGAAAAGATAAATATTATAGCTTATGCAAAAAAAAAAATTATGGGTGATTTGGCGCATTTAGCTCCTGTAGATATACTTATGGACGAAGATATTCATAGACTAGAGGGGTACACGTATTAGATTCAATGTGAAAAAAAAAAATTCAAAGAAATTATTGGCTATTGGTCAAGCGTGATGTAGAGTCCATAAAGGCTAGTCAATACGAGGAAGAGCGCTTGTTTAGTTACCGAGATTAGTTTCTAGCTGGTAAAAGTAAGGATATGACTGTTAATAGTAAGGGTATTCTCTGACTATGTAATTAATTATGTGTAGGAAACATATATGAGTTGAGACAGACTATTCATGATTGAGCTCACAACTCTAGATACACTGTATATTTCATGTCTATAAGATGCACCATGACTATAAAAAATAAATGATTGGTCGGAAAAGAGAGAAGGAAAAAAAATCGCTAACTTTGTTTCTAACTATTTGACATGTAAGCGTGTTAAGGCAAGCACTTCCGACTCACAGGACAACTACAACAACTAAAGATTCTGAAGTGGAAAACAATAGAATTACAATACACTATATGACTAAATTACTCAAAGCATTAGAGGTATTATTATATGTAGGAAAGTTATAAATTGGCTTACAAGTAGGCACGTTTCTTGCTAGTCAAAAACTCTTAAAGTAAGGTAAAATATGCACAGATATATATATGAACGGAAAATTATCTGACTCAATAGAGCTCTATTGTGCATCATCTCTGATAGAGGATCACAAGTCACTTCACGATCTGAAAACCTTTTCAAGAGACGTTAGGTACAAAATAGATCTTAGTACCAGTTTTTATCGCAGTCAAACGCAAAGTCCAAATGTACTATATAGATCTTGGTGGATATGTTAAGAGATTGCATTCTTGAGTTTGGAGGTTGTTGGGATGCTTATCTGTCTTTAGCTGAATTCGCTTCCAATAATAGCTTTCAGTCCAGTATTCAAATGGCACAGTACGAAGCATTGTATGGTAGAAGGTGTCGTTCTCCTTTGGGATGGTTTGAAGTTGATCAGACTAACTTATTGGGACCTGACTTAGTACAAGAAGCTATTGACAAGGTTCAATTAATTAGGCAGAGATTGGGGACAAAGTGTTCCTACGAGTCTCTTATATGAAAGGTGTGATGCGGTTTGGCAAAAGAGGCAAGTTGAGCCTCAGGTTTATAGGACCGTATGAGATACTAGACTGAGTGGGAACAGTGGCTTATCGTTTGGCACTTCCTCCTGAGTTGTCTTTTATTCATCCAGTGCTTCATGTCTCAATGCGAAGGAAATGTATATCAGACTCATCTCAGGTGCTTGAAGCACCTGCTATACCAGTTGATGAGAAGTTGTCTTACGAGGAGGAGCCAATGGCAATTGTTGATAGACAAGTAAGAAAGCTACGGTCAAAAGAAATTGTATTTGTTAAAGTTTTATGGAGAAATCATACCGTTGAAGAAGCTACTTGGGAAGTAGAAAAAGATATGCAAGCGAAGTATCATCATTTATTTCAGTTTATAGGTACGCACTTGAGTTAAATTCGGGGACCGAATTTCATAAGGTGGGGAGAATGTAATACCCTATATACAAATAAGGGCATATAAGTCTTTAACTAAAAAAAAAGGGAAGTAATAGGAGAATGGGCCAAAGCCCATCTAGAGGAAAAGAAGAAAACGTGAAAAGGGGGAAAGGGGGAAAGGGGGAAAAGAAACGCAGCAAGCTGCTGCTAAACAACAGAGGAAAAAAAAAAACGAAAACCCATAGAGGAGGAGAAAAAAAAGGAGAAGAAGAAAGAGGCTAGAACCAAACCTTGAGAAATTTTAAATGCGCACTGGTTGTTACGGGTAATACTCAAATTTCTCATCTGGATTCTTTTCTTCTGGTAATTCTTTTTATCTCAGTTCATATATTTGAAGAGTTTCACAAGGTATAAGAATTATAATACCAATAAGAGTTATTCTCGGCAAATTATACAATTGGAAGTTAGTCAATATTACTGTAGGATAGATTCACTTGAAAAAAGAAGGGTATTGATGTATTTGTACTTAAACTAGTCTCATTATATATGATCTTTGTTAGGTGTAAATTAAGTTAGGGTGCAAGGATTGTGTTTTGGTGTTTCACTATATTGCAATGATAATATCGGGTTTGGGTTTGAATGTGGTAAGTCTAGTAATGAGTACAAAAGATAAGTACCAATTAAGAAAGAATATTATGGACAGTAAAGTTATTTCAGTTTCAATTTATGCACACGATTAAGGAAATTGAACAGTATAGGGAATAGACCATATAAATACCTTTTTACTTAAAAGATTTTGGACTAATTTAAGTCACTCATAGCATGGGTAAATATAATTTGACGAATTGATAATAAAATATAAAAATCGAAGGATTTGGTATTCTAAATTAGTGATAGATTTAGCCTAAATGAGGCAATTAACATGAGATCGATATTATGTAATTATAGATTGATTGGAGGAATTTGTATGAATTGCTCGAGGTGAAGCATTTGGTAATTCGGCACGAGTACTGTGAGTAGTAATCTTACCGCAATTTGTGTTTTCCTAACTTGCATGATTTACACATGATTTCTAATATGAATATGTTACCGTTTATTTTAAGTTGCATGTGGGACAAGTCTTTTACTCGATATGATACCGAAATAGTTATTTGAGATGAATACCGTGGTTTTAAATATTTTCGTTGTCACTAGATCTGTTTGACCGTTACTTGAATTTACTGTTATTGAAAGGAAATTATATGATTTGATAAGAACCGAAATGCCCTATATTGTTTTAAAATATTTTCCTATGAGTATATACGGATACAGAGACAAGTATAAATGGGAGTAGACTTTGAAGGATCCCGTAGCTAACGGCAGGTTCGTTAGACCTGGTGCACCTTGTAATTACTGATTACCGTTATAGCCCTCGCTAGTGGGAAGGTAGAACTAGCATACCGTTACCGATTTCCCTCGAGTAGGGACTACCTTTATATTTGGCTTCTTGCGAAGAAGTCCACAGTTATACCGATTACATGATCCGTTCATTGAAACCTCCCAAAAAAAATTATGAATATTGATATTATACAGTGGTTACCGAGCTTGTTGCGGAATTGTCAATCGTATTATACTACAAGAAAAACATGATGAGACTGAAAATTGTTTATTGTTTCTGAAAGGGGCATTTTTATGATAATTTCTGTTTAATATACTAGCGTGTTTTCTGACTTGTCCCCAATAAAAACAGTTGAGGTTAAGTGTTATTACTCACTGAGCTAGCGATTCATTCCCCGCTAATTATTTTCTACAGAGACAGCAGTTGACGTGGGCGAGGATTTCGTTAATTAGAGCGCACAAGTTGAGAATTCTTGGTGAGCCTCGCATTTGTTCGCGTGGGCGGAAACTTTATCAATTGTTATGCTCTTTTCTTTGAATTCTTAGAGTTGCTTCATGGTCATTCTTTTAGTGTCTTAAGTAGTCTTTATTATTATAGACTTATGTTGAGTAACGCTCATTCTTATAAAAATTTGGAGATAAAGTAGTATTTCTAGTTGTTAGTGGGTAGACTGTTAAAGGTAGATATTTATTTTGGTTAATTGATAAAGTCCTTGTCATTTGAATTGCTATTAGGATGTTTGGTTGCTGATTTGAGACAGGAAATTCTTTGGGATGGTCCAAAAACAGAGGAAACTCTGTCCGATTTTCTGTAAAATTTCCGATGAGGCTTACTTGGGAGCACTAGCTCCTGAGCGCCAGTCACGGTCCTAATTTGGGTCGTGACATATGGTTTGATGTCCTATCTTGTTTCTTCAGTTAAGACATTCTCAGGACAGTAAAAGCATGCACTATTTGGCACTTTATCTTTTTTCCTTCAAAGGTCCAATTAGCTTTAAGTAGCTTTTCCACATCTGATGTTTGTTTCAAATCTGGCAGTTTGTTTCAAACATAGCTAACTGCAATTGACTTTGTTACTGTTCTCTTACTGCAATGATTATGTCAGTGGACCTTGATGACAGTACGGGAATAAGATAGAAAATCTAGAAGTTAATCATTTTATGTACTTTTTTGTCAGTTAAGGACATCTTATCCTACTACGGTATATTTTTCATTTTCCTTAAGTGAATCATTGTTTCTCATAAAACGAAGTATGATGGTGCAAGTCAATGTTTTATTGCATAAAATATCATCTTTTCAAATTGATCCATGTTCCTATTCGTTTAGGTTCAAAAGAATGACAGGCCGAAATGAAGTTGCAATATCCCCCCGAGACTATAAATTCTATGCTCCAAGACACAAGTATAGACGTGCATCAAACCCAATTTCCAACATCACTGGTTTGTCAGTAAGTTTTGATGATCTGGTAGTCATCCTACATATCCCTTTTCCTATTATTGCAGTTCCGAAAATTGATAGAAAGTTTTTCTGCTCATGTCTATCAGGCATTCACCAGCACAGACAATGATTCTTCATTATCTGCCGGTCAAAACTACCGCTCTGTTAGTGAAGTAAGCCTTTTATCTTATCCACTGTGTTAATTGATTTGAACGTTGTTCAACTAGAACACATGTAACACATCTATGCTATATATCGGAAAATACTTAAGAAGAAACAGATTTCTTCTCTAGCTGCATGCAGGATGCTTGTAATTTGAACTCTCATTTAATAGGAGTATCTGTTACTGGAGTGCCAACGTTAACAATTAAGTACATAATTAAAACTCCTTCTGTTAGGTGTATTACTGCTTTTTGGTTCCCAGTTCTGCTGACCTCGTTTAGCACTGTGCTGGTTTTGATTGAACCACACAGAACTTGTATGTCTCTGCTACATGCTTATCGGCATGTACATTTCTATGTCTTACCATTAACAGAATGGCCCCTCTTCTATAAACTAGAGCTTCAAGATGGAGAAAATGATAACACGTGTTTTACTTTAATGTGCCCTTGTGTCATGGTTGAGTGAATTAAAGAGCATCCAGAAGCACATCCAAGACATATATGGACTTGCTTTGACGCATCTGTTTCTCTGAACAGAAAAGCTCATAAGAATATCTACGTAAATCTCCAAGTCCAAAACTGATTGGATGAGTTGATTCATGAATTGCCATAAGTAACTGGAATGCACAGACACAATCAATGCTTCTTAGATGGCTTTCAAATTTCTGGTTGCTGTTTTTCCGCAGGGTCCTCTTTGCTATCTCAGATGTTTTAGTTTCCTTCAAATTTCATTTTAATTCTTATCTTCTTGGAATTTTTGGTTAAGTTTTAAGCTTTATGTTATTTTATTTTCAGGGTTACCAGTACAATGCCAAAAATCCTACAAGAAACTATAAATTACTCTCACATCATTATTAATTAGCACGAAGAACCATTTGTTGTTCTTCTTTGCTTCTTGTGTGCTCTAAATCGCCAGCAAACTGCTGATTAAATAAATATATTAGTTGTCAGGGAACTTTGTACTGTTCATCTCCTAAACCTGGATAGCTTTTTATCCTTCTACTAAAAACTGCACGAAACAACATTAGCAGTTCCTGGGCTGAAACTGTCTAGCATAATAGACCTAACAGGTTGAAGAACTACCATGCTTGTCCTGCTAGGTCCAAATGGACTAGACTCAATAGTGAAGCCAATTTTTGTTGGTACTGACTTTTTAGAGGCGTCCAGAAGTTTTGCTCCAGTGGATAAATAGGCAACAAACTTTTATTATTGGGACTCATTCTGCAGTAGTAATGAGTTACTTGATGGGGCCTAAACAGATATCAGTGCCTACTAAACTGTCATTTTGTTGCCATGCGTTGCCCAATGTTGCATGAGATGCTTCTTCGATACTTTAATTTACCATTAAAGCAATGCAGATGTTTATATATCTATGTTTGTTGATTCATACTCGTTTTGTTCAACTACTTTTCTGCCACAGGAGAGTCAGCAGACTACCCCAAAGCAGCATATGCAACCTCTGTCCCATCAGGCTCAATTTCATCCTCTTCAGCAGAGCCACCACCAGCACCACATCAACCAAAGTCAACATATAGCCCACTTCTCTCACAATCAACAATGTGGATCTCAGTCACACTTGCCTGAAATTGCTCAGCCTCAGCAGTCGCCTACCATTTCTCCACACATGGCTTGTTTACAACAATTTGGCAATGTAGGAGGGCGCATGCATATATTGGTGAGAGATCCCTTTATGTTGATTTTCCAAGACTCAAGGTCAAAGCACCACTGCGTCATATACTTTAGCTTCATGCCTACTTATAAAAAGAACATCAGTTTCATGCCTACTTGTAAATATAAAAAACTTTAGCTTCATGCCTCTGCTAATCATGCAAAGTATTGATTGATCTGGTTTTGAAATCTTTATCTAATTGGCTACACAAATACATTTTGTTGTTGGCTTGAGGAAAAGCACCATACATTCAATTTTTTCAGACTTACTACGATTTGTTATCTCTAAAGATCTAATTTCTCATCAGGAGGAGAAGTGCTTTCTTCCAGTCCTTTATTTGCTCTTATATCTTTAATACCGACTTAATTCAACCATATTGATAATGCAGCCTACAAGTCCAGCGAAGTTTTGCGATGAATGTGGTACTCCCTACTTGAGAGAGACCTCTAAGTTCTGCTCAGAATGTGGTACAAAGAGGTTAGGCATTTGATATGAACTCATCAAGTCTCCCAATATGAACTGTACATTACAATAACAACTACAACTTAGCCCCAAACAAGTTGAGGGTGGCGATACGAATCCTCATTGGCCATGTTTCTCCATTTAAGTTCAACTCATATTATTATCATACTAATGTGAATTGTACATTATTTGTAAATATGCATACATTCCTGCACAATACTCCTCTCTCTCTCTCTCTCTTCAATTTGTTCTTTTTTTTTGTGTGTGTGGGGGGGGCTAGGTGTGCTTTGGCTGTTTCCCTAAGAAAAATAAGTTTTCCCCGGATTTACTCCTCATCCCCATCAGAGTCTCCATTGTCAATATCCATGTGCAGGATTGTAACCGCACAAAAACTTAATTTATGGAGGCTTCACCACTACACAAAATTATCAACGATATGTGCAATTGCATAAACTTTATAATGGAAGAAAATTAGTATATGCATGAATACGTAATTACTTGTAAATTGGCTACTCTTACCTGGCAAAACGAGCCCTTTTATCTTTAATTTAGAATCAATCAAATCTCCCCAAGTAGGATTTGAACCTACGACCAATCGGTTGACTGCCGATCGCTTTACTACTGAGCTACTGAGGAATAACAGGAGATTCGGTCACAATCACTAGCCAATATGCTTTTATCTCATGTCTTTCTTCGTTTATGGTTCGATATTTTGGTGTCCTAGGCGTAGAGTAACCACACCAATCCATCCCGAAGTTGGTGGTTAAACTATTGCGGTGACGATATTGTTCTGCGAAAAATAGCTCGACACTATGATGAGAAAAAGCTTAACATTCTTATAAAATTCTTTTCAGATCTTTCATTTTCTTATTGACTTGGGTCTGTGAGGATGAAACACGTGAATTAGTTTTAAGGGGGTAAAGTGTAGCCTTTCAAAGGGCAAGAAAGCAATTCACTCTGATTATATTAGAAATTATAGAATACAGTTATAAACACCTTTTTGTTGACATCATAATTCTCCTGCCAGTTCAACACTTTGGGCAAAAGCCTGTCTGATTATAGAACTCAATAAATGTATTTAACATTCAAAATTCTTTTTACTAGAAATACGGTTTGCTCAGTAGCTCAAAATAACTATTTATGTAATTAAGCATGGGTAATGTAATTAAATCTACAATGGTAACTATATCAAGTGAAATAATTTAACCAGTGGAAGTTAATTAATTGTTGCAGAGTTTGAGTCACCAACAAGGTTTTGATGGAGTGGTAAGTACCCCTTCATCCTTAACCAGAGGTCTCAGGTTCGAGCCTTGAGTATGGAGTCGCCTTTGTTAGGGAGCGCTTTACCCCCAGTATGGGACTTCCCTGCGCCAATTCGGATCGGTCCTCAAGACGGGTATCAAACAAGTTATTTGGATTGTCCCGGTGGGAGGAATAGTTTGTTAGTGCACTGTATTCAAAACCTGAAAACTAGAAAATCTTTAGTTTAAGAAAACAAAACATAAAAATTTCTGAGCCCACAATTTCCTTGTGTGTCCTTAAGGAATTTAATCTACTCATAGTTGCCCAAGGTTACTGATTAATTTCTCTCAGGATAGAACATAATAACTATTCTGTGATAGCGACACTTCGTATCACAGAACTGAGGCGAACTCAAATGGCGGAGTAAATCACACAAAAATGCTTATGTTTTGCCTTTGAAAACCAATTGCAGAATGCAGAAGATTGAGGGAAGAGATTTCAGAATTTTTGGTGGTGGAAAATGAGGCTAATCCTCTCTATTTATAGCCAAAGAAGTTGAGTTCCAACAGGTGCATAGGTGCATGTTCGTTAATAAGGTGTCTATTCATCAGAAATTATTTAGATTTCTATTGAACGGAATGTTTGGTCGCGAACTCGACTGTTGTAAAATAATTCTGCGATATTTTTTCCACTAAAAAATATTAGAACAGAAAATAAATATTAGAAAAGAAAATATTAAATGATGGAAAAGGAAAATAAATTTGGCCCAAAAAATTATCTATCAATCATATCAATTGACCATGACCATGACCATATCCGAAGCCGAGCGACGACGACGACGACGACGACTGCGTGAGGTACCACTTCTTCTTAACTCTTTAAGAGCTAGAAGATGTGCTTCTCCATAAAAGCACAAAGATTTTATTTCCTTCTTCCAATGAGGGACAAAGTGCATTAGTAAAGTGAACTAATTCAAATTTCATTTTCCTCCATTTCTTTTCCCGCCATTATCCATTCTCACCTCTTTTGTTATTACTAACAAAATAAAACAATCCCCCACATAAATGGGGAATGGCTATCCGAAATAAATATGCATGGAAAGACTGTGTGTTTCGCAAGTAAGGATTAATCGCATCTGGATAAGTAGGTTTCCCTTTGAACTTTCCGTAGTGAACTTATGTCGAATATACTCGGTCAATCAGTTGATTTGATAACTTTGAGCCGTCGAACTTTATACCTAGAAATGATAAGCACACAATCAACCCTCAACTCGTCTTTGGTTCTCATTGTTGTGTTCTTTTCAGCCATGAACACCACCTGGTTCATAAGTGCGTAGAGAACTGGCCTTACAGAATTCTCCTTGAAGCGGCTTACACTTCACACTTACATAGGTGGTTCCTAAACTTGTTATCCCGTAGATGCACTATATGATATATCCTGTATCATCCTTAGAAACCATTAAAAAGCACTATCGCTTTATCTTTGGTACTAAACATTGTCTTCATCATGATAATGGACCAAAATTTCATTTGACAATGTTGAACCGTCACTAATGACTTTTTTTGATTTCCTTGAACCTAGATTTTGGGATCTCCATTCTTCTAGGTAGAGTTACCTCCACAGACCATAATGACTTGTCCTCGGCCATAGTCCCATTCCATTTGATGACTTTTCTACTGCCTCTCTAGGTAGGCCTTTTGTAAGAGGATCAGATACATTATCTTTTGAATTTACATGGTCAATTGTTATAATTTCACTAGAGAGTAATTGTCTAACGGTATTATTCCTTCATCGAATGTGACAAGATTTCCCGTTATACATAATGCTCCCAGCCCTTCCTATTGTTGTTTGACTAGCGCAATGTATGCATACAAGTGCCAAAGGCTTGGGCCAAAATGGAATGACTTCTAGGAAATTCCGGAGCCATTCAGCTTCTTCACCGGGCTTGTCTAAAGCTATAAACTCAGACTCCATTGTAGAGCGAGTGGTGCATGTCTATTTGGACGACTTCCAAGACACTGCTCCTCCACCAATGGTAAAAGCTTATCCACTTTGGATTTTGATTCTGTTGATCTGGTGATACAATTTGCATCACTATATCCCTCAATGACTGCAGGATAATTATTGTAATGCAATGCATAGTCTTGAGTATATTTCAAATATCCCAAAACTCATTTCATTGCTATCCAATAAGCTTGGTTAGGGTTACTTTTATATCGACTAAGCTTCTTATTACACAAGTATAGTGTGCAATTCATAATGTACATCAAACTTCCTAACACTCGAGCATATTCCAATTAAGATTTGCTTTGACCTTTATTCTTTACAAGAGTATGGATTAAATCAATTGGCGTTTTTGCTTCTTTAAAGTCCAAATATTTGAACTTTTCAAGAACCTTTTCAATATAATGATATTGAGACAAAACTAGGCCTTGAGGAGTCTGAAGGATCTTAATTCCCAAAATTAAATCGGCATATCAAACTTACTAGTAAGCATGCTCTTAGTAGCATTTATGTTAGCAATGTCGTGACTCATTATCAATATATCATCCACACATAAACAAATAATGGATTTTTGATTTGGAGTATTCTTAATGTAAACACATTTGCCACACTCATTGATCTTGAAACCATTTGACAACATTATTTGGTCAAATTTCGCATGCCATTGTTTTGGTGTTTGTTTTAGTCTGTAAAGTGAATTAACAAGTCGATACACCTTCTTTTCTTTTCCGAAAACTACAAAACCATCAGGTTGTTCCATATACATTTCTTCCTCCAAATCTCCATTTAAGAAGGCTGTTTTTACAACCATCTGATGGATTCGAAGGCCATACACGACGGGTAACGTTATTAACTCCCGAATACATGTAATCCTTGTTACCAGCGAGTAAATGTCAAAGTCAAGACCTTCTCATTGTCTAAACCATTTAATAACTAATCTTGCACTATATTTGTTAATAGTACCATCAGCTTTCATTTTCCTTTTGAAAATTTATTTAGAACCCAAAGGTTTATTCCTTGGAAGAAGATCAACCAATTCCCAAGTATGATTACTTAATATAGATTCTATTTCACTATTGACTACCTCTTTTCAATATTGTGCTTCCGAGGAAGACATCGCTTCTTTGAACGTTTGAGGCTCATTTTCCAATAAAAATGAAAGGAAGTAGGTGTCCTTTGATGTTTACTACGTCTTGGATTTCCCTCATCAAAAGTACTTTCCTTTGTCTCTTTCCGAGGTCGCTTAGATATTCCATTAGACGACTCACATTCCATTTTATACAGATAAATATTCTCAAAGAATTCAACATTATCAGATTCAATTACCGTATTAATATGCATGTCTGGATTTTCTGATTTATAAAGCAGAAAACGATATGCCTTTGCATATCCTACAAAAACGCAATTAATGGTTTTTGGTCCAATCTTTACTCTTTGGGGTTTAGAAACTTGCACTTTTGACAAACACCCCCACACTTAAAATATTTTAAGTTGGGTTTCCTTCCTTTCCATTTTTCATATTGAATAGATTGAGTTTTGCTATGGGAAACTCGATTCAGTATTTGGTTAGCTGTAAGAATAGCTTCCCCCCACAAGTTTTAAGGAAAACCAAAACTTATTGACAAGGAATTCATCATCTCCTTTAACGTTCTATTCTTTCTTTCTGCAATTCCATTAGATTGCGATGATTAAGGGAAGTTGTTTGGTGAATAATGCCATTCTCCAAACATATTTCTTCAAAAGGAGATTCATATTCGCCGCCCCTATCATTTCTTATCATTTTGATCTTTTTGTTTAGTTGCGTTTCAACTTCATTTTTGTATTGCTTGAATGAATCAATTGCTTCATCTTTACTATTAAGTTAGTAACTATAGCAATATCTAGTACTGTTGTCAAAAAAAATTATAAAATACTTCTCCCACCGCGAGATGGTATTGACTTTATGTCGCAAATATCTGTGTGAATTAAGTCTAAAGGATTTGAATTCCTTTCAACTGACTTATAAGGATTCTTAACATACTTTGATTCCACACATATTTGACATTTCAAATTATTGTATTCAAATTTAGGCAATACTTCCAAATTAATTATTGTTTGCAAGGTTTTGAAGTTGACGTGGCCTAATTGTTCATGCCATAAACTATTTGACTCAAGCAAGTAAGAAGAAGCTAAAATTTTATTCATCTCAATGGCAATTACATTGAGTTTGAAATGTCCCTCAATAAGGTAACCTTTTCCTACATACATTTCATTCTTACTAACTACAACCTTGTCGGAAACAAAAACACACTTAAAGCCATTCTTGACTAGAAGTGATGTCGAGACTAAACTCTTCTACATTTCAAGAACATGAAGGACATCATTTAGAGTCACAATCTTGCCAGAGGTCATCTTCAAAGCTATCTTGCTCGTTCCTTCAATTTTTGCAGTAGCGGAATTTACCATAAAAACCATCTCGTTGGGTCCATTGGGAGCATAAGAAGTAACCAACTACTTGTTAGCACAAATATGACGAGTTGCCCCGAATCAATCCACCATTCTCTAGGATTTCTGACTAGGTTGCATTCCGAAAGAATGACATATAATCGTCTATTTTATCATTCTTCTCAATCATGTTTGCTTGACTTTTCTTCTTGTCCTTCTTTCGTGCACGACATTCAACGACCTTGTGTCCAACCTTTCCACAATTTTGGCAATTACCTTTGAACTTCTTCTTGCTTGGGTAATTCTTTGGTCCAAACGACTTCTTTCTCTATTTACTCGTTGAAGCTTCCTCAATAATATTTGCACCCATTATTGTTGAATTTCCATGAGAATTATTTTCTGCAGCCTTGTTGTCCTCTTCAATCCTTAGGTGAACAATAAGGTCTTCCAATGTCATCCCCTTGCGCTTATGTTTCAAGTAGTTTTTAAAATCCTTCCACATCAGAGAAATCTTTTCAATAAATGCCGCAACTTGAAATACGTCATTTATGACCATACCTACAATCATAAATTTAGGATTAATAATATAATCAATATCTTTAATAAAAATATTGATTCTATTTATACCTTTGGCAAGGAAGTCATGAACAATGTCGCGCCCCTTTTCCTTGCAAAATCGGGTTTCGACACATGACAACTCTTTTAAGGGAGGGTGTTAAAAGAGAGAGTCGCCACATAACGAGTTTAAGATGTGTTAGGGCATCTATTTGCAGATAACTATGTTTGACTAGTTTGCGTCACCAAAGATTGGGTAAGGGCTCGAAATTACCTCAAAGAGAAGGTGTTAGGCACTCTTCGAGGTTCACAACTGTGGTTTTCGGCCGAACTCAACTTATATGAATTAGGCTATGTGATCAAATAAACGAAGAGAGAGCATAAAAATTTAAGAAATTTATTATAAACAGATTTTTGAACAAATGGTACAACTATTTTTATTCTAATAGGAAAAGAAAGAAAATAGGGGGGAGGGGGATCCTAAATTTTTTAGCCTAAAGGATCACCCCGTACAATATAAATAATACTTCGTAACTCCCTCCAGATGGGGTGTTACTCGTATTATTCAGCGGGCACAAACTATCATCTCCTGTACCCGATTCATATCTTTAAGTTGTTACCTAAAGCGTACTAGTTCAATTATAACTCATACCCTATGCATGAATTACCCGTTCTATGCCTACAGTCCAGGAGGCTTTGGACCTCTATTTGGGTAGGTCTAGACTTTACTTAGACTGCTCAAAAATGATAAAACTAGGTGACAGACAAAACAAGTTGGACTTTATGTAAAGGCAATTAAGCGGTCAAGTTAGCCTCCACACACAAACAAACAAGTGCAAGCGGGCAGTTTAAGCAATACATAGTTTTAGAATTTGAGACTTAAAGTCATATATGCATGGATTCTAGGTGATGCTGAATTCAATATCGTATACGTGGTGCTGCTGTCCCAAGTTAACTAATTTGCAGATTATGGGGGGGGGGGGTTATGAAACCTATAGACATGATCTCTAGGTGATTTACGCAGTAGGGATAATAAAACTTATTAAAAACGCTTATGCTTCCTAATAACAACATCTGGAGAGCGAGTAGTGATGTCCTATAGGCATGATTTCTAGAGACTGGTGATTGGGACTGATTCTTATATATTTAGCTCCTATAGGCATGCTTTCTAGATGGACAGTATGATGCACCAGCGAACTTGAGTAATTAAAATTCTATAGGCATGATATCTATTGAGTGTGGTGTAGATTGAAAGGGCTGTTATTAGCATTCATTCCCTATAAGCATAATATCTAATAATCGGACAGAAGTAGACATAAGAGCAGGTAAAATATTTAGTCAAAGATCATGTTTTTGAATAATGTGCAAGTATTAGTTAAGCTAAGTGAAGTGTGTGATTTCTTTTAGGCGTGGTTTCTAAGTTGACAAAGCAGACATTATACATCTTATAGGCATGTTTTCTAGTGAATAACTGAGTAATCATGCAAAGTGCTCACTTCATATGGATATGTTGTCTATATCCATGTAACAATAGACATAGTATCTGAATAGTAAACAAGTAGGATGTATGTGATTCTCCTAATATCATGATTTCTATAGGGCTCATGTAATCGAACAACACATATAGCAAACACATTGTCAAGTCCTATAGGCATGTTATCTACCCACGGCATGTAGATTTAGAATTCTACCCATTCCCTTTCCACTGACACCCTAATTGTTTATATAAAATATTATTACAGATCCATTTAACAAGTAAAATAGTAATACTAAATAGCAATAGATATGCCTATAGCAATCCCAAATATACAACTAAATACCCAGAAGTCGTAGCCAATTAAACCCAAAAAATGATCTTTATTTACACACAAAATAGCCAAAACCTTGAAAATGATCTTCATTTACACACTGAATAGCCAAACCCCAGTAGCCAGATTTGATCAACAGTCCCAGGAAGACAACCATTTACACAAGCCCATTGGCTTGTCCAGTAGGTGGAAAATGGTACAAAATTGAGGAATTAGTAAAAGTGGCAAAGAACCTTGGACCATAGTGCATCAGAGTTCCCAAGGGCTTCAAGAACCCAGGGCAGTCTCACACTAGGGGGGTTGATAGAGGAGACTTAGGGGGAAGGGATTTGGCTTTCAGCCAGCCTCATGACAGGAAACAACTAGTGAATATAATACTAAAGTAATAGGTTTGGAAAAAGCATATGCAAACTTACAGGATAATCACATAAAGAACATAAACTAGCATATTGGCAGGGTAACATATGACAAAAGACAAAGAATCTAGGACTGCAAAGTTAACAGGTAAGGCATTAGACTAATAAAACCAAGTGATGCAACAAATTTAGAACTTAGAGGATTAGATTATAACAAACTCAGGATTAAACAGTGTAATACAAATATGATCAGCTATCATTGAGAGCATTACTTAATCACAATATGCAGAAACTCACGCAACCACAATATTGGAGCCCAATATTAACATATAAGGTGCTACAGGGTTTAGAGATGAGAGATCACTGCAAATTACATTAGACTATTCTCATGCGTCACAGAATGACATCAAAGTTGAACACCATCACAATTAAATCAAAGTTTAGATACATATGCAGGAAAGAATTTAAACATTATGAGAGTTTAAACACTAACCAATAGCAAGATTAAAAGAGTGCAGAGTGTAGAAGCAAAAACCCCAAATCCTCAATGCTTCAGAGTTCACAAAAGCCTCGAGAATGGGCTCCGAGCAGTGCTTGCATTGGAGGAGATTATTCAATACTTTTAGTGAGTTTAAAAGTAATAGTAAGTGAATGAGAGAGTAGTGAAAAATAGTAGTCAGAGTCCAGGTTCTCAAAACCTCTTCTGAGAGGGGTTTATATAGTAGAAATCAAACAAGTACATATGGAAACAAATTATTCGAACACAAATAAGGAAAGATGTACTAAAATCAATTAGAATCAATTTTAGGGAAAATAATACATAAAATAAGGGAGTTCAATAAATTAACAAAGAATAAGAGAACATAATCATGCAAATAACACTTAAAATAAGGGAATACAACATAGAATAAGAAAAATATCATAAAAAGATCAATTAGAGTCAGATTTAGGGCGAAATAAAGTAAAAAATTAAGGGAAACACGGCGGGTCAAACAGAAATAAGGAAAATATCAATCAAACACAAGAAAGGAAAGAGTATCAACCAGAAGTTAGTAAAGAATAAGGGAAAATCTCAAACCCTAGTTGAGATTGACGCCTTTAATCGGACAAAAAATACAAGGATCGTTCAATATAACATGTATAGAAATGGAAGATCTTCGATATTCATAGAATCAAAGTGAATCGACTCGTTCTTGAGAGGTAGTTCTTGACACAAATAGGGCAACAACTAAGTGATGCCAAAATCATGCGTATAATGATTGAGTATTACAAAATAAGTAAGTAGATCATGGATTGATTCCATGTTTGAGATGGAATCGGAGATGATTAAGGGTTACGATGGCTAAGGTTTGATAGAGAGAAGAGGAGTTTGAGAGAGTTCAAAGGCGGCGGATGAGAGACAATGTCTCTAGGGTTTGGGGGGTCAGGTTATAAGAGAAGAGGGGTTGAGCGTTGTGAGGAGTTGATCATTTTTTATCAATAGTTGTGGTTTAAGGGGTCTGGGTCGGTTTGGATGGGGCAGGATTGGGATTAGGTGTTACTGGGCTGAGGTTGGGTAGTTTAGGTCCGAAAATAGGTAAAATTTGGGTTGTTATTTAAATACCCAATATTTTGCAAGAAATAATTTATAAAATAATTAATAAATAGGAAAAATATTATTTGTACAACAAAATGATTAAAAATATTAACTTAATATTATAAAAATATAAGAAAGATATATTTTGCATAAATATCTTAATTTTACATGAATATGGGCTATTATTGCAAAAATGTGCAATTAGCCTAAAAATGCAAATACTTATAAAAAAATGCAGTAAAATATTTAAAAATATAAATATTGGAATAAATGATGAGTTTGGATGATTAAATCACCATAAAATAATATTAAGGATAATTATTGGGTATTTGTACGATAAAAATGCAGAAAAGAATTGATTTAAAATCTTTAAAATTTATGGAAAATTATGTAAAATGCCTATATAGGTTCATAAATTAAATGATGATGCAAATATACTATTTTGAAAGTGTATATATACAATTTAATATATGAGAAAAAATTGGGTATCAACAGCTGCCCCCTTTACCCGGGAATGATAAAAGAATTATCGGGTACAGAAATGATGACCGATTTTGATCGAATGAGATGGTTTTTAAAGATACAGGCCAAACTCTGATTTTTTGAGTTGGCTACATATCCCTGGTTTTACTGGAATCAGGCCATGTGTAGTTCTGGATCCAATGGTGAACGAAATCGATGGAGTTGTTATAGAAATGGTTGTACGTTTCGGAAAAGGTTCTTTTGGAAAGGATAGTATCAGATGGATTTATGCGGAGTTATAAATGTGAATGAAATGTAACAGATGTGTTATAGAGCAGGTATCTGATAGCCATAGTAAGAAGCAGGAATTGATGATGGTATGTTACGCTTAAAATATTTGCAGAATATGAACGTTATGAATGGAAATCGGAGCGAAGATTGATCCCGTTTAAAGAACGGTTACTTTCTGGATTACCTGCAAAACTTAAAACACAATGCATGCAAATATATATATATATATATATATATATATATATATATATATATATATATATATATATATATATATATATATATATATATATATATATATATATAT
>MU728424.1:8522-24922 GCA_026770625.1 Nicotiana glauca
GGTTAATTAATTCTTAAATGCATGTAACACGTATTTTTTGTATATTTAATCAATTTAAACAAATAAACACACACATACAAATGCTAAAGAAAGATAACATACAATCCACAAACATCAAATGCAACACAAAACTATTTTATTTTATATTTTTGGGAGTAATTGTCGTGAGAGCAAAAATCACGTGCTCACAACGATCTCTGGTCAAAGGAATTCTTACATCACATTCTTCAATAGAATATTTTATTGACAGTTTATAGTAATTCTAACCATTAGGAATTATCCAATAAGGCGGTTCAGTGATCATATCTCTATATGCACCATCTATCTATGTGATTTAGTTAATGAGATCAACTAATCTTTATCCGATAAAGACGATCACATAAATATTGATCTAACCGGATTACTAATATCCAAATTAATAATCCTATGATCATGAACAAATTTAGATCGAATTATAAGAAACTTTACTCTTATTATCATGATCTCCATCACAATGTCAAATCTCAAAATTTAATCAAGGACCTTATCAAATTAATCAAGAAATTAATAACAATGATAAAAGAATATCAAATGCCATGCATATTTTATATCAAATAATGTTCACAAAAATATGTTCAATCATCAAATATGATATCGGATCTAGGGCATATCTACTATATCACTGACAATCTTCCACTTGCACTAGAGCTAATCGCTATTGTACTTTATTCCCAATTTCCACTTATGCTTGTCAAACTCCTTTGCGCCAAGAGCTTTAGTGACTGAGTCTGCAACATTTTCTTTTCCACCAACCTTTTGAATCTCGACGTCTCCATATTCAATGATCTCTCTTATCAAGTGATATCTTCGCAGACGGTGTTTGAATTTTTTGTGTAATGTTGGTTCTTTTGCTTGAGCAATGGCTCCAGTATTGTCACACAACAATGGAACCGCACCTTCTATTGAAGGAACCACACCAGGTTCAGTTAAGAAAATTTTCATCTAACAGCTTCCTTAGCAGCTTCACTAGCTGCTATATATTTTGCTTCAGTCACTGAATTAGCTATTGTAGTTTGTTTGGAACTTTTCCAACTCACTCCACCACTATTTAAGGTGAATACATAACCATAAATAGATTTTCTATTATCTCTATCTGAAGAGAAACTTGCATCAGTATAACCTTCAAGTTTCAACTCAGAATCTCCATAGATGAGGACTTGGTCTTTAGTCATTCTTAAGTACTTAAGAATGGTCTTCACCACCTTCCAATGTTCCTCACCACGATTTGCCTGATATCGGCTAGTCACACCAAGTGCATAAGCCACATCGAGATGTGTACATGTCATGGTATACATGATAGCTCCCACTGCACTAGCATATGGGATCCTATTCATGCGTTCTCTCTCTTCAGGTGTTTTAGGACAATCCTCCTTACTGAGAGTAATTCCAGTGCCTATCGGTAGATAGCCTTTTTTGTAATTATCCATGATATACCTCTTTAAGATGATTTCAATGCACAAAGACAGGGAAAGTCCAAGCAACTTCTTAGATCTATCTCTATAGATCATTATTCCTAATATATAAGCTTTTTCTCCCAAGTATTTCATGGAGAACTATTCAGATAGCCAAATCTTGGTACTTTACAATGCCGGTATGTCATTCCCCATGAGCAATATATCATCAGCATACAACACTAAGAATATAATTGTGCTCGCACTAACCTTTTTATACACACAGGGTTCTTCTTCGCATCTAACAAAATTGAACTTTTCAATTGTCTTGTTAAAGCGAATATTCAAACTTCGAGAAGCTTGCTTTAGTCCATAAATGGATCTTTGTAGCTTACAAATTTTATTATGATTAGACGAAGATGTGAAACCTTCAGGTTATGTCATGTACACATCCTCTTCTAGCTCACCATTAAGGAAAGCTGTTTTCACATCCATTTTCCATATTTCATAACCATAGTATGCTGTTATAGCAAGCAAAATTCGAATTGATTTGAGCATTGCCACGGGAGATAAAGTCTCGTCATAGTCGGCTCCTTCTTTCTCACAATATCCCTTGGCAACAAGACGAGCTTTGTAGGTCTCCACCTTTCTGTCTGATCCAATCTTTTTCTTAAAAACCCATTTACAACCTATATGTTTATATCCTTTGAAGGTTCAACTAAAGTCCATACTTTATTTTCCTTCATGGATTCCATGGCCTTTTGCTATTTCTCATAATCAGAACTTTGTATAGCCTCTTCATAGGTCTTAGGATCATCATCATTATGATCAACCTCATTTGATACATTATCTTGTACCATTAGATTTAATATTGTTGGTACATGACATTCTCTTGTAGACCTGCTAAGAGGTACTTATACAGCTTGTTCACCTTGTGCTGGATGATTTGGTTGGTGTTCAATTTGGTTTGGAACTAGTTCCTTACCCTGTTCTTGAACTTCAATTGTTGATGATGACAACTTCCTTGGAAACTTCAAAACATCCAATAAAGGTTCTTCAACTTGGGTCTCATTATCTTTATTTTGTGTTGATTCATTAGTTTCTTGAACTTCATCAAGTTCTATTTCTCCATTATAATTTCCTTCTAAAAGAAATTCCCTTTCGAGAAAGGTTGCTCCTCCGGCCAACAAATACTTTATGGTCAGAAGGGTGATAAAAATACTATCCCATTATTTTCTTGGGATATCCAATGAACCTACACTTACCAGATCTTGAGTCAAGTTTATCAGACTTAAGCCGGACAATCCCAAACTTTAATATGTTTAAGGTTAGGCTTACATCCTTTCCATATCTCGTATGGTGTTGTAGAGACTGACTTAGGAACTTTATTAAGTAAGTATGTTGCTGTTTCCAAAGCATATCCCCATAATTTTTTTGGAAGATTAGTGAACCCCATCATAGATCTCATCATATCTAATAAGGTTCGATTTCTCCTTTCAGACACACCATTGTGTTGTGGCATTCCTGGAGGTGTCCACTGTGAGAGAATCCCATTCTCTTTAAGATATCTGGTAAAATCTTCACTAAGATATTCTCCATCTCTATCAGACCTTAGTACTTTGATACTTTTACCAATCCGCTTCTCAACTTCACTATGGAACCTTTTGAATATTTCAAAATATTCAGACTTGTGTTTCATAAGATACATAAATCCATATCTTGACATATCATCAGTGAAGGTGATGAAGTAAGAATATCCGCCTCTAGCTTGAATTTTTATGGGTCCACAAACATCTGTATGAATTAGTCCCAATAATTCAGAAGCTCTTTCTCCACTTCCAGTGAATGGAAACTTGGTCATTTTTCCTTTGAGACAAGATTCACAAGTTGGATATGATTCAAAATCATACTTGTCAAGGTACCATTCCTTGTATAACTTGTTAACTTTTTTTTCTCCAATATGACCAAGCCTACAATACCAAAGGTATGTTTGATTTACATGATCATCTCTTTTCCTCTTAAGACTTGAAACATGCATAATCGAATTAGCATCCACGTTAGGTAAGACATAAACGTTATGTTGGAGATAGTCATTCATATATAAATTATCACTATAATAAATAGAGCAAATACAATTGCCTATATTAATGCGAAAATCATGTTTGTCTAACATAGAAGCTGAAATTATGTTCAAAATGAATTTAGGAACGTAATAATAATCATCCAATATAAATACTTTGCCCGTAGGCATTATTAAAGAAATTGATCCTACAACTTCGGCCGCAACTTTTGTACCATTTCCAACTTGTAGATTAACTTCTCCTTTCTTTAGCCTCCTACTTATCTTGAACCATTGCAACATATTGCAGATGTTATAACCACTTAATACCCACAGTGAAGAATTAATAGTAGCTAAAGAAACCTTGAAAATATTTTTCATTAATGTCTCACCTTGTTTCTTGTCCTTTAGAGTTGAAAGATACTCTTTCCAGTTTCTCTTCCAATGCCCTTTTCTTCTTACAGTGAAAACGTTCAGCATCATATACTGACTGCAAGATCAAATCTTTAGAAAGCTCTTTACCAAGCTTGTACCCCAACTTCTCACGTTCTTCGGTAAGAACAATCATATGATTGACAAGGGGTCCAACTGGAGAGTTTTCAATGTCCAAATGTGTATCAACCATCTTCTTAAGATGCTCAATGATTGCAATTGGATCCATATTCTGATATTTCCTCTGGAGTTCAGAACTCATAGAAGCGAGAATGATGTGTTTAATAGCAAGGCATTCTTCCTAGTGTTTCTGATAAACCTTGATGCCTTGAACATCATTCTCTGATGGGATTATCTTTGCAGGCTTATCGATCACATCAATGAGCTTTTCATGCATGAGAATAATTCTCAAATATTTATACCAGTCATTAAAGTTTGGTCCTACCAACTTGTTGGTCTCAAGTATTTCACGTAGTGATATAACCAACATATTGAGAAATCTAAAATATAGAAAAGAAAAGGCAATAATATAAGAACATATTTGAATATATCATAAATACATGGACTTTATCTAAATGATATTTTCACTAATTATTTTAAACTATTTACCCTCATTATAGGTTACGGAATCTTTATTTCTATTAGTGGAGTAATGAAATCCTTTAACAATATGTATGAGCCCCTTGGAAGTCAAGTCGTTTCTGACATATATTTTAAAGGTAGGTAGTCTTACCAATTGTATCTCCATACAATTTTCTTAAATAGCCCTATGTCAAATAATACCCTGATTTGATAGTGTTACGTTGAAAATGTGATCGCCGGAATATGTGTTTAGTAGTGTATGTCTTATGTTTAAGAAAAAGCCGACAAATAACCGAAAAACCCGAAAAACAGACAAAACCTACATAAACCGAATCGAGAAAAAACTGACTTAATTGGCTTGGTTTGGTTCTAATATTTGAAAAACTGACTTACTTGATTTGGTTTCTTTTTAGGAAAGACCGATCTAAACCGAACCACGAACACCCCTAGATAGATGTTAAATCTTTTCCAATAGTTTAGAATATTTTAAACCCTTTTCCATTAATAAATAACAGTGCGTGCGCATCTGTTCCAAGGAACACGTAGAGAGGAGAGCATTTTCCTACGTGCAATTTTAATTTAAGTAACGAAATCTTCTACATTTTCCAGTTTCGACATGTAGATTTCTCTTTTCCTTCTCTTAATTACGTGTTTAAGAATGTTCTTTAGTTAATAAAGTCTAGAGACAGTTTTTAACAAGATCACTATATACAAAAATAAAGTGTCATTTATAAAATATTTCATGTAAAAATAAAATGACATAAAAACTATGACTATCAGAAGACGTTTTTTTAGAACTTTTTATCATGAAGTTATCTATGAAGTTGAACTCATCGGTTAATTAGAAGCTAGGTTGATAGTTTGATATGATAATTAAAAAAAAAAAAAAAAGATTTTGACTTACAAAAGAAAGAAGATATGCAAGTACAATTAGTCGAAATATAGTAAAAAAAATGTAATCAGCAAATGCATAAGATGAGGCAATGATTCCACGTGTCAAACATCGGCAGAAGGATAATTCAGTAATCATTCTACAACCGATCTGCTCTCTGCAGTGAATCCTTCTCTTGTTATCCCAATCTTCGAGACTCCGACCACTTAAAAAATTGGTGGAAGTTTCTCAATAATTTAAAATGAGAATGTATATTTAATTACTTAATTTTTATAATAATTTAGCACATATTAATTTACTGCAAACATTTGGAAGTACGTTTTTCTAATAAAACATAGACAAATAAATTCAATCTTCGAAACCTCGTAATACACAAATATTACAAGCATGTGAATACCTCAACAAACTAATCCACGCTCGATTAATATTTCAAACTTTTCTCAATATGATACTAGTAGTTCGTTAGATGGATTAGCAAAAAAGAAAAAAAGAAAGAAGTATTTCGAAAAGGATAATTCACCCGCTCCTCACCTCAATGCTACATTCATGGGCGGAGCTACAATGCCAATTACAGATTCGGTCGAATTCAGTAATTTTGATTTAAACTGTATATTTTTTTAAAAATTATTTATTTTATAAAATAATAATTTAGAATCCAGACTCATATGCTTGAAATAGTAGTTACGCCTCTAACTATACTTATATGGCTAATTTTTGATAAGAAAAGTTACATCCATTATTTGCATTGACCTTGAGGCTAACTCGAGTTTACCCTACACTCATTCTAATTTGACTAAAATAATATCTTAACAATGATTAAAAAAAATTATTGAAATTTATTTGATAAATTAAATATCATGTCACTATTTACACTTAATAAATAAAAGAGCTAAAAGGCGAAATCAGAGAACATAAAACATTTCCATTTATAGCTTGGGGAGCAAGAAATTCGGAACCAGTTAAATTTACCGTTTTAACACTAATACCCAGTTTTCGAAGAAGACATTTAAGTTCCAGAGCTAAGTCATTGACAGACCCGAGGTTCGGTCAACTGCGGGCCATACTAAACCTGTGGTTCGGCAGCATAGTTAAGCGTAAATGCTCATCCGAACCTAAAAGGCTCGGATCCAAGCCTCATTAGATAAATTTCCCGCTCATTCACACTCCAGTCCAGCCCAGCTTGCTTAATCCAGTGGAGAAAAGGGGAAAGTATTGGATACAAATAGAGAAACTGAGAAACCAGAGCTTCTCTCTTGTTCTCACTTCTCGGTCTACATTTTACCAATCTATATCACACTCAGAAGATTAACATTGAAACTCAGATTAAGGGATATTTCTTGAAAAATCTTGCTATTTTTTTATCAAAATCATTTATGGGAAGGTTAGGATGAATCTTTGTGAATGGAACTTGAAATTTCGTGTTTGTTAGGCAAAGTTTTGTTCTGTGTTTTATTGAGTATGATCGAAGATGGTCTAAAAATCGATTTTTTTTTAATTTTTGGGGGTTTCAACCTTTTGGATGATCATTGTAGCTTCTGTTCTAAGTTTGTGTTTGTTCCTGAGATAATGCTGAATAGTACTGTAGCAAATTAAGGATGTGGGTTTTCAGGGGTTTGATCTATTTTTTCGTTTTGGGTATTAGTGTGCTCTGTAGCGGCTTGTGTGTGTGGGTAAGAGGAAAAAAAACAAAATTAGTGACAGTACAGAATGCAAAAGGGCATTGAGTTATATGAATATCTAATGGGGTATATAATGATATCCCAATGGATTTGTAAAGATTTGGACCACTTTATCTGTTGTCTTTGGGTTTGATGATCAAATTACTTAACACTCTTGAAGATGCGAATGTTTGTATTGCTTTAATCGAGTGTGTTTAGTGTTTGATGGATTACACAAGACGCTAATTTCTCTTAGTAGTGTTAGTTCATAAAAAGTGCTGTCATGTGAGCCAGGGAAACAACCTCTTGCAGAAATGAAGGTTAAGACTGCGTACAATAGAACTTTGTGGTCCGACCTTTCCCCGTACCCCGCACATAGCGGGAGCTTAGTGCACTAGGCTGACGTTTAGTGTTAGTTCATAAAAAGGTGCCCGTTTTGTTTACAAAACCAAATGTGTGCTTTTACGGGCTAGTTGCTAGAGCTGCCTGTTAGTTTAGTGTTGATCCGAAGTGTCCCAGTTTGTTAAGCCCATTGTCATTCACCTTAGATGAAGTTTTCATCAATTTTTGCAATTGCCCCAATTGTTTGTTGGTTTCCAGATTAAAAGGGTGTTTCTTCTTGTGTATATTGTTGCTTGACATATATGCATTGCGCGCAATGCTAAATTGAATGATTAAATGTCTCAACAGTGCTAAGTACGCTTATAGTTAATTGTTAGTATCTTTTTTTAGGCTGTAAAGAATGTTTTTGATTTTGTTATATGAGGTTCTGAATCTTTTCTTGCGACTTTTTTTCACATCAGCTGATCAAACAGTCTCATCTGGTTTTTCCATTGATGCAGATCTTGGCTTATTGATGGCAGAGGACTAGCAAGAAAAATTAAAAATGCCAGTGCTCCAGCTGCACATCAAATAAAAGATTGTGGCGCAAAGCGGCAATGCCCAAACTGCCATTACTGTATTGATAACAACGATGTAAGCTGATAAGTATCCTGCAGTAAAGTTTCTTCCTTTTCCTTTGGTTCAAGATTAGGCCAGCAAATACATGTGTCATAAATTAGTTGCTCAATTCTGCTTTATTATTTTGCTGCTTTCTGGATTCAGGTTTCTCAGGAATGGCCTGGTCTACCTGTTGGTGTGAAATTTGATCCATCTGATGTAGAGCTCTTGGAGTATTTGGAAGAAAAGTGCGGGGTGGGAAATTCCAAGCAACACAAATTCATTGATGAGTTCATCCCGACTCTTGATGTTTACGAAGGGATTTGCTATGCCCATCCTGAAAATCTTCCTGGTTTGTAAAGCCACTAATTCTTTGATACACCATCTTCTGTTTGCTTTTAGCTGCATTATTCAAGTCAATATACTATGCTGGTAGAAATAGATGGCATTGATACATTGAGTAAAAAGTGTGCTACTCTAAATCCTCCATCTTTAGATGGAAAACACCCTTTCTTGTCATAGGATATGTCATTTTTACCATGGTCTGTGTATGGCTGCTGTCAGTAGCGGGGGTATAAAGAAGTAAATATACGAAGAAATCAAGGGTATTCAACACATAGTATACATAAATAAAAAGATAATTTTTACCTATCGAAACAGTAGAATTTCTCGATGAAGGGATGCCAATGCTATGTTGCTCCGCCACCGGCTGTTGTTAACGCACAAGTGCACATAGCTGTTTGTGTTTTCAGTGGGAAGGCTATCTTTGGGAAAGGCTCTCTTAATCGTGGTTTTCAGGGTTGCATTTACCTTATAAATGCCAACAACAACAACATACTCAGTATAATCCCAAAAGTGGGGTCTGGGGAGGGTAGTATGTACGCAGATCTTGCCCCGACCTCGGGGAGGTAGAGGTTTTCGAAAATCCTCGACTCAAGGACAAAATAAAAAGGAGTAGTAGCAATAAGCAATAACACCATCGATATATAAACAACGGCGATATAGTAAAATATCTGAAGCAAAACAAATAGCAGGGACTAATACTACTGCCACTATGATGACAAAGGAATACACCCAAACTAACCTTCTACCCTAATTCTCGACCTCACTCCCTCCTATCTAGGGCCATCTTCTCAGTAAGCTAAAGTTTTCATCATGTCCTGCCTATAACCTCTCCCAATACTTTTTCGGCCTTCCTTTGCCTCTTCTCATGACCACCACAACCAATCTCTCACAACTCCTCATAGGGGCTTCAACGCCTCTCCTTTTCACATGCCCATACCATCTTAATCTCACTTCACGTATCTTCTCCTCCACGGGGGCCACTCCCACCTTGTCATGAATAACTTTATTCCTAATCTTATCTCTCATAGAATGCCCGAACATCCATCCAGCATCCTTATCTCAGCTACTTTCATCTTTTGGATATGAGAGTTCTTGACTGGCCAACACTCTACACCATATAACATAGTCGATCTAACCACCACTTTGTAAAACTTACCTTTAAGTTTATGCGACACATTCTTATCACCCAAAACGTCAGATGCGAGACTCCATTTTATCCACCTTGCTCTAGTAGGATGTGTAACATCCTCGCCAATCTCCCCATTCCCTTGAATTACTGATGCTACCACGTTTGTATCACGATTCCCGTTACAAACCTTGCACTCCAAGTACTTGTGGCCTTGCTAAACTTGAAATCTTTTGACTTCATGGTCTGTCTCTAAACCTCTAGCCTTGCATTACGCGTCTCATCAATCGGGACAATATTGTCTGCAAATAACATGCACCAAGGTACTTCCCCTTGAATGTGATGCGTAAGTACTTCCATTGTCAAAGTAAATAAAAACTGGCTAAGATTGCGACGACTCTCGGAATGCTCCAATTCACCTTGCACAATGTTCCTGTCTCCCTCTTCATTCAAGTATTTATGGAAGTAGGTCTGCCCTCTTCGTCTAATATGTGCCTCCTCCACCATTATCTTACCTTAGATATGAAAATGCAGCAAAAGTTTTGTTTTAAAAAAGTTGTAGATATAAGAGATACAAGTTGCTCATTCTGAAAAGTGTAAGGTGTTGCTTGTCATCTTTCCATTTTTCCAGTTGAAACCTAACATTATCAATATATTATGGCGAACTTTTCATTCCTCAATCTCTAGTAGTTTTTATGTTTCCATTTTGGATCGTGATTCCAACAGAATTAAGTGCTAGCAATAACATTTATTTTGTTTCAGGTGCCAAAAAGGACGGAAGTAGTGTTCACTTCTTTTATCGCATTACCAATGCGTATTCAACTGGTAAACGTAAGCGTAGAAAGATTAGTGATGAAAATAATTTGATGAAAGAACATGTCCGTTGGCACAAGACTGGAAAGACCAAGATTGTGATGGAGAATGGACTCCAAAAGGGATGTAAGAAGGTAATGGTTCTCTATCAAAACACTAAGAAGGGGTTGAAGCAGGAAAAGACTCATTGGGTGATGCATCAGTATCATCTGGGCACTGATGAAGACGAAAAAGAAGGTGAATATGTTGTTTCAAAAATCTTTTACCAACAACAGAAGCAATCCGTCAAGGCCAATGACTCTCGTGTCAATGAAGAAGCCAGTGCAGGAGCAAATCAAACTGGCCCCACAACTCCAAAGACGGTTACTCCTAATCCCCCTCGAGCTGGAGAAACCCCTTCGTGTGATGATTTTATCGATGACTCTTTACCCTTCTCACCTGATCAGGTTTGCATTTTCTTATAATCTTCTATCATGAGATAATTACATTTTTGGGCCGCTCAAAAATTAAAGTAAATGTATATATTTTGTGTATTAGGTGTAATTATACATACATTATACATTTAATATAAATAATCAGTGTATATGTTTGTATATTTGGCTAGCACCCGTAATTAATTTCGGCTGATGGGCCAAAAATGAAAAAAAAAGCCCCTTTATCATTGGCTGTTCTGTACATTATTTTGGTTTTTACAAAATTGCAAGTATTCGACTCACAAATACATACTTCCAAGTAATTGTACCTACCTATGTGCATTTTGCTAGATTTTCCGTACACTGATATTCATTTTGCTGTTTAGGAAGTGGAAGTTGCCAAAGAACCAGGGCAGTCTTCTGATGCTAAAGTTAAGTGTGAAATGGAGTACCCCACATGTTTGGCTGGAGAATCACAAAGAGCTGATGCAAATGATGTTGATAATTCTTTGTTGTGTGATGAACTTCTTGCTTCTTATCTTGATAGTTTTGAACATAATCTTGGCTCTTCTACTGAATACACTCATAGCACTAGCCATTTACCTCAAGGAAATGGTAACACAACCTGTGGAATTTCGGAGCTGGATAATTTAGAATTAGATACTCCTCCAGATTTCCAACTTGCAGTAAGTTTCATCTTTGCAGGTGCTAATGATCATTGTTTTATATGTATGATAATAACATCTATTGTTCACTATGATGTTGTGTTTTATGCAGGATTTGCCGTTTGGTTCTCAAGAGAGTATCTTTAGCTGGTTGGACCGGCAATAGAAATGATAAGAACTTTGCTGTTAACAGCAATGAGATAATGCTTTGTGCATTCTGAGATCCAGAATCTATTTCAACAAGATTGCGTTCTTGAGTGACTTCTGTTTTATGAAATGCTCATCTTTCCAACCGTCCTACGGTACACCAGAAGAGGAGGAATCTGGAGAAAAGAAAAAAAATTGTTGCTGTATCCAATAATGCTGGAAGATGTACGAATCAAAGGAGTTGTTGCAAGAACCTGCTACGATCTATCAAGGATCTGTATTTCAGTATTTGGGAACTGGAAATGTTGAAGCTTAAAATATTGATATGGCTCTGGTTTTGATATGATGTGTTTATCTCTCTTATTAAGACTTTGTCATGTTCTTTTTGTTCTGTTCAGCATGTTCCAATTCTCAAATGCTTTGTGAAGTTTCTAGTTCATATTCCAGTATTTTTGTTGTAACTGTGAATTCTAATTGCTTTCTAATGTATCTTTTGTTGTGTCTGACGCCATGCATTCTGATATGAAAGACATCTTCCTATTTGCAGATGTGCCTTTGTATTCTTCCATTTGCAAGCATTTCATTTCTACCCTTTTTTGTGCATATATTTTTAAAGGTCCCTGAAGAGCAATTAAAAGCTTCACATTCGGCAGAAGGTATAAGTAGTATGCATTCAGGATAAGATGAGAAAATGTTTGAGATAGTTTGACCATGTCCTGCATGGACCTACATCTCGGCCTGTTGCTTGAGATGGTTTGACCATGTCCTACATGGACCTACATATCGGTCTGTAGGTGTAAAACTATAGTGTGAGAAACACGAAATAGACCTAAAATCACATAGGAGGAAGTGTATGAAAAAACCTACCAATTCTTGTATACCTAGCTAAAGATAGTGCCCTAGTTCAAATTGATTTTAGACTTGGCAGAGAACTTCTAATAATTAATAATTATTATTATCTATCCTGTTAAATACTTATCTTCTTTTTTTAACTTCTTATTTATTTATATAGCGATGGTGATATTGGTTGAGCTTTAAAAAAACTGAGGATTTATATCGCCAATGTGTAACTGTTGTTTTTGTTTGCTGATATAAAAGCTCTGATAAGTGAAAGAGCTCAGAACAATGGTTTTCACTTATTAACTAATTTTAGGAGTTACTGGGAGTTTATGCTTTCAAGATCATCGTTATTTTCCGCGGAACAAAAAGCAAAATGTTCAAGGTATAGAATGTTCCTGAATCCTGGCCAAGAACTACCATATTCTTCCGATGATCCGATTTATAAGTTAGCTGGAATATTATATTGGAAACTAATATGCTAGAATCACCAGAATTTGGAATCTTGAATTTGAGCATACATATAAACAGGAGCTTGATTGATACGGCAGTACCTTTTTTTGCAAAAAAAAAAAAAAAATACTTTTTAAATATTTTGAATTGTTAACTACTATGATCACTTTTTATGTAATTTTTAAATATAAAAATTTTATTTCAACAAATTCGAAAATTTTATGCTTGAATTCATATAGAAAATTAGGCAATTTAACCACGGAAAGAGTAAGTTCTAAACACATAATTGTAAAATCCTGGTATGCTTGTTACGATCAACCTGCAAGCCCTGTTTTCCTTTAACTTAGAATTTAGAAATCAGCTTTACTTTGCAAAGCTTATATGAAGTTAGTAGCTTCATTCTTAACAAAGAAATAGAACTTCTATTCCCCTTAATAGCTTTGTTTCAAACCCAATATCTTTTCTTCAATTACAAACTTGCGTTCATTAATCACTCAAAATAAAGCGCAATAAAATTAATAATAGTAACACTCTCTGGGCTACTACTTCTCATTATTTGGAAATAGATCATAAAAGTGAGCACTTGGTATAGTTTTGCAACAACAAAAAACACCTTAAATAGTTGCCAGATTGACTATGAAACGATCAGAAATACAAGGTAAGACTACGTACAATAAATCCTTGTGGTCTAGCCCTTCCCCGGACGCCGCGCATAGCGGAAGCTTAGTGCACCAAGCCGCCCTTTTTTATTGACTATGAAACGAAATGCAACAGTTGCCCGGACCAAGTAATATTACCAACTAGCAACTTGTAATGATATTCATTTTTCCAGTGGATTGTCAATCCAACCTAGTAAAATCTCAAAAACCCACAACTCTATGCAACAAAATTATAGACAAGACAATAGACAAGAAACTGCTGGTGGATCCAACCAATTCACAAAGTCATATACACGGAGGAAAATGTGATATCAGGGGGTAAAGGTGCAATGAGGAAAGCCTTGGAAAACAAAATTTATATATAGGAATATATTAGTCTCTAACAGGAGAAAAAGAATAAGAAAACCAATTCTACAATGGAAAAGCCCGAGTATTTTTCATCCAAAGAGTACGATCTCAGGGTTACGCAATACAGACAGGAAACATTCAAGTTTTCCCCCCTGCCTTCATATCATCACCCCTAGATTAAATGTTTACTTGGCAAATGAATGTACTCAAATGAAACAGAAGTACCCACTGATATCCCGAGCACGACCATCATTAATTACCTGATAAGAGTTCCTCATGTTGCAACATAAAACCTGCACATGAAGCACCTCCTATGTTAAGAAAATGCACTCAACTCTGTCGTAAAAAGTTAGCCACTTTCTCTTTTGCAGTTCCCAGGCAAGAGATACTTGTACTTCTCGGGATTTTCCAGCAGATGAGCAGGAAGATTCACGGCTGAGTAAGAATGAGGGACGGGTCCCATGTTACCAATGATATCCTTGAATGTGTACTCCTCAGGAAGCATGTCGTATAAATCAGCCCCTTGACAAATGATATCTTGTATTCTTTTAGGGTTCAAATAATGCAAAAACCTTATTCTATCTGTGTGGCTGTAAGCTTTCATCTTGAATATGAAGTCAGATATCTGACGGAAACAAAAGCTACAATGCCAACCTGAATCTGCCAAAAGGTAATCAGTTTGACGATAGTGTACGTATCTAGTCTTGCCTTTCTGATACCTGTGGACTGAAGCCCTCCAACTTCTGTGCTGAATTTGAAATTCAAACGAGTACAAGTAATTCCTCAAATGAAGATGAAGAATTGGAGGAATGTCGTCACACCACCTCAAAAGATCGATGGTATGCCTACTAGGAATTTCATCAACATCGGACATTATCAACAAATCATCATCCTCTATACCAGCAATTCTCAAAAGCTGGTCGAGTGCTACTCTCTGATATGCCTCTTCAACAAATGGATTTTCACCTTTTCTGAATCTCCCTCCAATGGTTCCATAAGTCAATCGAGGTTCAACAAACTTAAATTGGTCCCGGTTAATAGCAAAAGTATAGGGCTTGGGCAATCCAGTAAACGTGGAGTTTGACTCGAGAAGAACAAACTGTGTGATGTAAGGATACAACTCCTTCCATCTGATAGTAAGCATGTCCACTTCATTACTAAACAAAACTGCATCATAAACACGCCTAGGATATTCACGAATTCCCCACCCGTGTTGCTTGCAAAGGTTCTCCATCGAGACATTCTCGTGATAATAGTGAGTAACTTCAATAAAGGGTTTCGGAGGAGATTGCCATAACGGGCGAAGGAAGTAGGTAATCTTCTGTCCATGCAAGTATATACCAAAAATGCATGTTGGCACAAAAACAATCAAAAAGATAATAGCCTTTAAATCCAACCCTCGAAGCATACACCGTAGTCTTGACATGTTTATTCCAGGGGAAGACTGCTGCATATAAAAAAGATAAATTTAAACAGATGGAAAAAAATTCAGACAAACTAATTATAGTTTGAGTGCAGACAAATAAAAGAATGTAAACTTAAGACCATTTTAAAGAAAATAGAACAAGCCAACAGTGTGACAGAGGCAACAACAACAACAACAACATACCCAGTATTATCCCACACCGTGGGGTCTGAGGAGGGTAGAGTGTACGCATACCTTAACTCTACCTTGCGAGGATAAAGAGGTTGTTTCCAATAGACCCTCGGCAGGAACAGGGTAACTGAGGATTTCCCCAATATCTTGAGAGAGCAAAAGATTACTTATTGTATCAATTTAGCTAAAATTAAAGCTTCCATCAATTTAGATATTATCAAATGAATAACCATAGCTAAATCTCCAACCATAAAACATGGAGTCAACAAAACCACAATACACCACAAATTTCCAGAAATATAGGAAAAAGATGAGAAAAAATCACCCAAATTTCATCAAGATCACATTTCCCCCCAAAAACTTCTCCTTGGGAGAAACCCATATCAGCCCAATTCAAGATTCTAGGGTTTATAAACAATCCATGTCATTAACAGAATGAAAACACATATTTTAAAATTCTCCAGAAACACAACAATCCAAAAAAAAAAAAAAAAAAATCCCAAAAAATCCAAACTTAATGTGCAACGAGCTTCAAACTTTTCATATGAAAAGGTAATGAAATTTTAAAAATAAATCAATAGGAAAAGAGATGAAAAAGAGAAGACAGGTACCTCGCCACAAACGTCTTCACAAATATCGTCACTTTTTTTTGAAGGATAATAGCTATCAGAAACCATTAGCACCCAAAACAATATTCAAAAATCTCCTCTTTCTAAAAATTTGTCACCTTTCTAAAAAATTCAGAAAGATAACAAAAATTATCAAAGAGAGATAATTGAAGAAAAAACCCCTGATTAAAGCCAATACCCCTCCCTCTCAAATTTACAGCAATGGAATTTGCCAATATAATTAAATTGAGAGGGGGGAGTAAATTTTTCCTTGTGTAATTTGACTACTTCGGGAAAATGCTAAATTATAGCCGTTTTGTTGGGTTCTTCTTCTTCTTTTCCTTCTGTTCAACACTCTTTATACAGATGGTTATATATATATAGACACACATGCAGG